>JAQIXW010005379.1:0-10467 GCA_034700685.1 Willowsia buskii | reverse complement strand
GTGACGAAGGGACTACAGCACGGTGAAGGAGGGGCTACAGCACGGTGACGAAGGGACTACAGCACGGTGACGACGGGACTGCGAGATCATGGAGGTGTTTCACGTAGCGATGGCGACGGTCTTCTCGTTGAAAAATTAACCATGTAGAGTATATACTGATCATGTGTATACGTTATATTCTATCATGCTAACGACCATGAGAAGCAAAAATAATATGTGTCTGCGTATATTTTGAAATGTAGACATCAGCGACTGCACGATGACTAGTGCATGTACTATGTAACAGATAGAGCACATACCGATCGTAATGAAACGTTGTGCTTTATTATGCTATGTTGGAATTATATAGGATAGTGAGATGAAAGTGAGCTTATGTTGAGAAATGATTGCCGGAGAATGAGATTGGCGAGATATATGGAGGAATTTAGTGGTTAAGATAAGAAATTGCCAGTTAAGGAAATTATGGCTTAATGATTAAACGTGTTTTAGAGATTTTTCAGCAATTGACATGGTGGGATAATTTAAGCACTTATATTTTAGAATCTTACGGAAAAGTTAGTTGAAAAAAAAAAAACTTAAATTCCTTGTTTGGATGGAGAGTTTGTCTTTGATCAGCACCTACTTACTTATTGATTTTTTAATAAAAATTTTCGAGTTTTTTTAGTAGCCCATGAAATTTGGGAGAGGAAGGGGTAATTGAAGTAGACTTAATTTTTTAATGTTCATTTTTTTGTAAGTAGACACTGAAATTTGAAAAAAAGGGTTAAAAAAAGACTATGAAATGTTAAGATTTGCTGTTGGGCAGTTTTTAATCTTCGTTTTTTATTGTTATATTTGTGTTTTCAATGTTGTTTGTCCTTTACGAATGTAAGTTACTTTAACTTTTAGATTGACTATTGTGTAAGTATGTCTTGTTTGCTACAAATAGTATGGTTTATGTAATATTGATTTGGTTTTTCTTTTTTGTATTCTTTAAAAAAAAAAAAACGTATTCAAACTTATTGGAAATTTTTGAGACTGAGGACAGTCTCCAGAGGAAAAAGGGGAATATGTTGTGTTCTATTTTATGATACTATACTGTTAGGTTTATGGTCAGCCTTGAACTTTGTTGTTCTCCAGTTTTGTGAAAGCTGGAGACCCTTTTTCTTGCTGTACCCAAAAAAGGGACAATGAACATTGTATTGTATGTATGCATGTATGTGAAACACAGTTTCTGGAATTGCAATGCAATGGCATGCAGCAGAAACTGGTATAAAAAGAGCAGGCATTCGGTCTATTCGTCAGCCAGTCTTCGGACTGTCTCATGAAGAGAACGACTCCAGCAACCGATGCTCTCGTTACCCTGAATAAAGATCCATCTAACCCCGGTCTCAACACGCTGACTACTGACTACCTTGTTCTTTCAAGCATGCTGCTTGCATCTTTACTTCTTTCCTTGCAGGTCAACGTATTCCTGGAACCCACATTTCATATTTCTACCCGAAATACCCGAAAAACACAACACTAGTGAAATTAAAGAACTCAACTCAATGAATTGAAATTGCGACATCGAATAAAACACCTTACCCATTTTCGGGAATTAAACTGAGCACTAAAGGTTTCAAATCAGCGGAGTAGTCAAATGGTTAAAAGTAAAGATTAAATCGTGCTTGAATTCGTAAATCATCACTTATTTTATTTTAATGAGTTTGAAGAAATATAAATTATTTTTTATGTCAATTAAAAAAACTGCGAAGCTTAAGTTACGTTTCATATTTCTGGCGTGATCCAGCAATTTCCTATATGAGGTCGAAACGTTTTCAGATATTTTAAAATGACTAGCTAACAATGCAGTTATGGCATTACAACCCATATGTGGATTGTCCATTCGTGGCAGTTTTTTTAACATCTGCATTTTTAACGCCTTTCATAAACAGTGCAATGAAATCTTCAGAATAAAGCACACAACTATACAGTAGGAATAACAATAAAAATCTGTTTGGCCGACAGGTAATTTTAATTTGCATATTGTAAGACAACAAACTATAAATGTTTCAGGAAAAGCGATTGTTTGTTTTATGAATCTCTTACCCAACTACTATCTCTCCTTAGCTCACATAAGCTTTCACTCTCAAAGTGAAGTCGATAATATCTCCTTCCTACATACTACAACTAATTTGGATTTCGAAAAGAACCTTTTGGTTGTAATCAGTTTAGTCTCGAATTTGGATGCTCTATGTCATAAGCATAAATGAAGTATGAAATGATATACTTGTCGACATAAAATAAAAACATATAGGTTCTCAAACCAAAAACGTGGACCATCTTCCAAATTAAAAAATCGTTCTTAAAGCTGTTAGTCCTGTGTGGTTCATGTGATTACAGGAAATTTTAAATTTATTTGACGCCGTTATTTTTTTAAAGCTTGGCTAAGTAATTACATCAAGTATAGATCTAATGGCAGCGTACGACCTAAAGTTGAAAATCAGATTATGACATTATGACAGATGTAAAGACATATCGTAAAGACTTTTTATTCTTGTTTTAAATTTTAAAATGATATTTGAAAGATTACGAATTACTGCTTTTGCATTCTTTTCAGATGAATATGTACATGTACTACTTAACTTTTCTTTAGCTTATTTGATGATACGCTGTTGATGTTTGAATGAAAAGACAGAATATTGTTTTGTTCAAGATTAGGTCATGATGAAGTTGTCAGCGACAGATTTATCAAATATTGGAACGGAGACCTGAGTTCAGGTTTGGGGTACTGCAGTACACTACATAAGAAACAAGATTGGCAATCGAATTCATTTAACAAAATCATCATAAAAACCGAAATTTCATGTTCGAGGACCAAATGCACATCTCCACAAGAGTTAACTAAATCCATTTGAAAGCAAACTTTATGTTCATATTATAAAACGACAACCTACAAAATGTCTCCGGAAGGGTGGCCCAAATCGAAATAACCTACACATTGTCTTCTTTTTCTATCGAAATATCCTAATTTTTTTAACTGGTCTGATGGTTACGCTTATCACAGAGAAATGCTTGTAAATAAACGCCACAAAAATAATAAGAAGTTGTATATTGAGCAATACATTATTACGAATAACCATTGCAGGAAAACAAGTGCTGGTCGACATAATTTATTCAAGTAGATAGCAAAAAGTTTTGTAACTGAGGCCGCTCAGCTAAAACAGAGACAAAAATGACGACTACTCTAAAAGTTGTAACCTTATCAGTAAGAAATTATTATTACTAATAAAGTGATATCCTCACTTTTGCAAGCAGTTGAAAATAAATAGCAAATTAGTTATTAATATTAAGCTACAAAATTTGTTTATTCCCATCCCAAATCATTTTAATTTGTTTTTCAGATCTTCATGCAAATGCTATCTTCGTCAAAAATTGGTGTCATTCTTCTCCAATCTCTTAACACCATTGGTATTGATATCCTCATCTTTTCCCAGATCCACACTGTTCAAGTTCAAAGAGAATTTTATAATGATTATCGTACGAATGCAAACTTGTTGATATTATGTTCTACTTGTCGTTAAACATATTGTCGTCCGGATGCGAACTTCAACAGATAGCGAATAAATTTTAATCAGTAAGAGTGAGATATGAAGTAAGAGATAGGTCATGCCATGATGTGAATTGTATATATTCAAGAAAAATTTATTTACATGGACTTAATTCTGTTGACGACTATACTTATTTACATCAATACAATTTTTATATTCGCACAGAATTGTGGAAAATATGAAAATTAATCCGATCCTATTATCAGTGAATAATTCACAGGTACATTTGCAGCACTACGAAGTATTTAAAAGGGACCCTACAATATGCACCTCTCTTGCTAGATGTCGCCGCAACTCTTGTAATAAGAATTACATTACAATTAATAGTAATATTACAATAAATAATCGGTATTTAATCTTAGTAATCTCATTTTATCTTAAACAATGGGTACCACTCAATTTTTTGGATATTTGTGTAGCCATCAAAACTTTAAGTGATATTCGCCATATTATCATTTTTGAGGATTAATCAATAATGTACGCAAACCACGTTTTTATCAAATGACTAAATGCAGTTATTTTGTACGGTTCGTATATATTTTGTTTAATTTTGATACTGAAATGTGTAACCCATCATGAGACAGATCTGATGGAGACTGTGATGCGTAGGAACTGCGGGACTAAACTGCTTCAGCAAACATGTCTAAACCCTTGGGGAAGTGGGAAGCACAACACATTTTGCCTCAGTAAATATTTGTCTCTGTCTGTTCCCGATTTCAGTGCTTTCACGGAAACATTGATCAATTAAAATGGAGGCTGGAAGTAATTACTCTTTAAAATTATTTTGACTTAAATTTATAAAATTTGAATTCAAATTTTATGGGTTAGATGAGATGCATTAATTTTTTTACATTCATCCTTTTCTTCATTTATGTACCACTTAAGTTACGTTACCATATATGGCAAGAAAATGTACATTGGTTAACCAACCAGATGAAACTCTCCAAAGGTTGGTATGCGTAAGACACCAGAAATTAGGACATGGAATAAGGTTTGTTGCAAACAAAATGTATTCGATGAATCCGCCGATCGAAAAAGGCGAAGGTTAGAAGAAAATCGAGTAAGCTTTATAGATGGTAATTTTTCATTACCACTTTTACTGATTTGTTAGATTCATAATAAGAAAGTGTGATCCCATCATCAGGTAAAATTATGAGCTATGCACAGCTTCCACGTGCCGTAAATTCGCATTTAAACGCAGGGGCGTCTAAGGAAATTCGTCGACTTTTTTTGCCGTAGACGCAGAAGGTCCATATGTCATTGTCTCTCTAGTGATTTGGGAAGACGTATATTTGCGAACTAGGGGTGAATTCATTATAGCTGCTCATGAATCTAAATTTTTTTCAAGTTTTAATGCAGGGAATTCTCAATAATGTCAATGTTTAGTCGAAATATCGGAATCTTGACACGCACATTCCGAAGAAAACTTTTCTCTAGCAATTTATTTGCTATCCAAAACCGAAAAGTTTGTATGGATGCTTGCGAATTTGTGACTAAATTTGTAGGTATATTGCAAGTGCCTGCTTTTCATTTCATTTCATTTTCATTCAAAACTATTTCCATGATGATATCTTAAGCTTTTCAGTTTTTACGCCATTTTCCACAAGCCACAAGATATCCAAACCATCCAGTATAAAGTTGTTCAACATGAAGTCTGGATCCACCTTGCTCCATTCGTTGCTGTCAACGTCACTAATGTAATCAATCACGGAGCCATCTTTGGCATGGGTAATGAGAGATAAATATCGTAAATTTGGAATCCTTTCAGAAAGAGATTTGTATTTTCTAAAAGTTTTGACGGGATGGGGTTATTTGGGAATGCTTGTGAAATCAAGAATTGTGCTATCTTTGCTATATTGAAACTATTTCTAAAATGCTGGCCTAATTGTTCCAGGGATTTGTGCCTCCAAAGGTTTTGAAAGTGATAACTCTTTTCCTAAAATTTCCTAGAAGAATGTGCTTCGTTATTCCGGATCCAATGGTTACAGATGCGGGAGTCGTAGAGACAGAGAGAGATGAGGGATGTAGCTGTGCTCATGAATTCACTGATATCTTTTCAATTCATTGTTCAAATCTTATCCCATTTATTTTTAACCTATCCAGTAAAAATTGCCGATATGAAATTTTCTTTTAAGAAACTCCCATTTTTAAAACTTATTGTGTGAATATAAATTATGTGATCCATATTATTCCGAATTTCACTCAAACTGGGAGAGGACGTGACTGTTTTCCAATTAGATTAGGACCAAACACTGAAATGCATGTGTAAACAGATAAATTCCATGTAGCATGTGATTGATGGATGATGGTAAAATATCCTCAAATTAATAGCCTGAATTACTCTAATTCTGCTTACAAATATATTCTCAATTGTCAACTACAATACATGTATTCTTTGTAATAGTCGGTCAGTCAAATTACTCGAGATTTTTTTCCACCAGATTTCATACGAATGTTTACTGGTACTACTTTAGTTACGCTTAGCTTATATTCACTTGTGACACAAATATTAATAATTAAAGATGCGTCTCCTCAAGTACAAAATATTTGAATATGTATGAAAAGAGTAAAGCTGATAAATTATCTGGAATGCCCACATAGAACTTGCATGTAATTCTTCATTCTCGTTTAACCAGGATTTGCAAACAAAAATCATCATAATAACAATAGCATTCCATCGTTACGTAAGAGTGTATATGAACTATACGCAAAATTCATTCTAGTGCCTCTGAAATTATATATGTTCTCAACAAATTTAATTTGAAGCTGTATTCCAAGAAATTCCAAATCCATCGTTTTAAGAGAGAATCATGAAAAATCGATGTACGTTCCGTAAAAGAAAGTCTGCTCGCTCAACTTGTCCAAAATGGGTTGAGCCTCTCTTTCAACAAATTGATCCAACCAATTGATCTAACGTTCATCAGTTATTCCTTAACATATACATATTTCGCTCATCCATTAACCTAGCTTGTTTTCCTATTAATGTCTATGACGTACATGTGTGAAATGTCACGAATGAACCTAAGAACTAATAAACCTAGCAAACTTTTAAATATTTTCTGTTTGGCGTTAAAGCAACTTTGTATAAATTCCATGGTATAAGTATAGAATTTAAATCAAATTAATTATCCCTTTTATTGAAGTAAAAATTGTTTTAATTTAGAATTTCAGACTACGTACAAAGTTATTCTGACACCAGTTTAGTCAATTGAAAGTTTGGAAAATAATAATTAATGTTCATAAATAACTAACTTTCATTCAAGAAACCTGATCGCATATACACGATTTCATGTTCACGCATATACATGTTTCAATTGAGTTGTGTCCTCTGTCATCAGTTCGTGTAAAGGATTTCTTGTTTTTATATCGGTTTCGGTTTTACATTTCAAAAGTCAAACTTTCCCTGTCGGGAATCATTTGATAGTCTCAATTTATGCATGTATGTAACTTGGGAAGGAACAAGTTCACATTATTGATATCATGATAATCATGCCACCATATTTCATCGTACAGTTGGACCATTACTTATTTCGATTAAAAATATTTGTATATGTTCGTAGAACTATCAGTGATGAATATTATTTCATGAATTCGTGCACCACACGCCTAGTACATTCATTAAATTTGCAATTTTATAGACCAACTAATTTATGAAGCAATACCATGTTTATCTGCACATATTATTTGACCCCGTTTACTCCATTCATAAAAATTACAAAAATGTTACAACTTGCTTCACATTCCATTTAAAGTGTATACCCAAAGCTTTAAACAAGTGACACTGCGTGAAATGAAAACTAAATTCCCTATCATATAACACATAACATGACAAACACTTCTTAGTAAGGAAACACTACTGTTTGCCAAGTTTGCTGCTGAAAAAAAAGAAAGAATACTCTTTGCACTATGCATATATGCACTTTACCACATTCCAAGATTGGCTCTACATATTTTATTGGCTCAACGGCATTTAAAAGTTTCTTTAAAAAGAGGTAGCGGTGCTATGACTAAGGTCGTTTGTCTGGGTATACCGTCAACCTGTAAGAAAATGAAACGGTGGATTGATTGGTTGATTGCAGATTTAATTGACAATGTGAAATTCGGTATTTAGAACTCTCCATAAAGCTTTTGGTTCATTTACACTCTCTTTTGCGTAGTTCTTTATTGCTATGCATTTCAATTACATTATTGCACAAATGACGTCAGCAGCTGGTCAGGGCTGGACCCGAGTTTGAATAACTATTTGATAATGGTTAATGTTCGGAAAACTTATGGCTTCCAAATGGCTGATAAATTTAAAAGTTTGGGATATCACCATGTGACATCTGTAATGGAAGCACTCGCCAAATATCATGCTCTCGGGTATGCGTATAAGGTACATAACAAATTGTCAAATATTTTGCACAAGTTTCGTTGTATGGATGACCACCTACTCAACAGCAACAACCACAAACGGTAGCGAAAATGAACACAGGTATGCAACATGTCGAGAAAGCATGAAACGAGTTTTACAAAGAGAAACCGGAAATTACCGAGTCTTCAAAAAATTAAAAGATTGTGAGAATATCGGGCAGTTTATTTGATTCTTAAGGAATGGATGAAAAAAGAGTTCAGAGTTTCATGCGGTGCAGCCCTAGACCATTTTCTGGTGTAGGGCAACCTCTTGAGGGTAAAATATTACATTATGGAAAAAATGAGCGCTTTTTAAACAAAAATAAAAATCGAAATTATTGCTATTATTTAAAACAATGGCTTGCTCCTGGACACAGGGACTTGTGGACGAACAACCTCCTATTCAAAATCGGCGAGGACGAAAACGTAAATAATGCATATTTATGGATTTGCAGGAAACTCGATAAAGCTGTCTTATGGAGAATTTCGTTTACTTCCTGTTCACTAGGACTGACACAGTCTTTCGCAGAAAATATGCGAAAGATATGGTAGAAATTTATTTTGAGAAGATTCGGGAAGTCTGTGCGATTCTTAAGGTGGACCTATTTCCTGGATTTTCACCAGAGAATATGCTGAGGAAATTTCAGCGGTCGAAAATATTGGGTTTTTTGTACACTTCATTTTTATGGAAGATTTCTATAATAATTATTATTATAAGTGAGAATTTATAATTATTTATTATCATTGTAATTGGAATTATTGTGATTGATATTTGAAAGGCTTCGTGTCTAAGATTAAATTGAGTTTTGATTATTTTTCATCCGCTTTGTTATACAGCGCCATTGCAAAAATTGGAATAAGAATAAGTATTATGACACTTATTCTACGGACAATATTTGGCATTATATAATATTCCGAATACCGAGGGCTCCTGTCGTCACGAATTTCACATCTTAGTTCTCTTTGCATTTTTAAAAACCTAAATATTACTAGTAATGACCTATAAATTCGACAAGTTTACAATTCATGATTAGGCTGTCAAAAATATTTTTTATTCCCACAAAACATATCGAAATAAATGAACTTTTAATAAATAGATTGCTACGTTATAATTCATGATTTCAAGGGAAAACCTATTTCGATTTGAACCACCTTTCCTGAAACATTTTTTAGCTTATTATCATGCAAAATGAAATTAGAATTAGTTGTCTGCCAAACCGATTGTTAGTTTTACGTCTACTGAAGAAATGTTTTTTCTCGGAAGATGTGGATACATTTTTATGAATGACTTGAATGAAAAGATTATAGCGATTTTGAAGCAAAAATGGCAAAATGTGGACAAAGTGCATTCCGGCTTCGGTTACTTTATCACGACAGGTGGCTATTCAAAAGTCAGCAGATTCCTTGACCTATCGTCTACTTATGTGCTGAGATCTTCCATGCATGCAAATTTCTCTCGCGTATTTGGCAACTTGTTGTGCTTCTTGCAGGCGTATCCGCGTGCATGATAAGTGGCAAGTTCGTCCAGCACAACTTTGGTCTGATGATAATCCAGACTTTTGAGGTTATTCACCATTTGGAAGCCATTGGTCGTAAACTTGAAACTCTTTTAGGAAGGTGTAACTGTCCTCTAATAGTTTTTGACGAGTGGGATGACCGGGAAATGGTTTCAAGAGCAAATGCAGGGGATCGGTTTGACCTTCCAGAATTATTTCGATTGCTATCAAAATGCTCATATAATTATTGCCGATGTTGGTGCCTTCGGATGTTTTGAAACTGTCGACTTTATTTTTTAGAAGTTTCTCAAGAAGCTCCTTTGTTATTGGAGTAGACGTTTCTGAGTCGGATACTTGTAAATTTTGTGTTAGTGTCGAAAATTATTTGTAAGCGTGAACAGTTTGTTGGTGTGACGGATGGTCGTTGTCGTCTATATGTCTCTGGTGGGTGTGACGTAATCATCCTGCTGGTATATAAGTACACTATTACCAAATTTGAAAATATTGTTAGCATTTGAAAATGTAAATTTTCATGATTCAGTGTATTCACATAAAAATATCGAATAAAGTGAATATTTAAAAAATCAGTGCCAATGGATGGTTGTCTTTGAAATCTACATATTCCGTAATTGTTTGTTAAGATTAACATCTTTTGGAATTTCCTATGGAAAGATTTGAAAGCAAATTGAGTCACTACAACGAATTCGTAGGGATGCTATACATAACTCACACATACTTCAACCTGAAGACGGGATTGTACTATTTTACGACAATTTTAAGAACTCAGAGTAAAGAGCAGCAGGAAAGAAAACTCAAATTCTATGCAAGCTTCCATTCTATTCACGTCATTTCGACTTCAACACTCTTTGCACTTGCATTTGGATGTGGAACTGATCGAATCTGAAATTCACATAAAACCCATAGTACCGCAATTAAACTAATCGTAACTTAAGTGGCACTATTTTTTGAAAGTGAAGCACGACTTTGCAAGTACGAATCCTTTCAAA
>JAQIXW010005378.1:0-10468 GCA_034700685.1 Willowsia buskii | reverse complement strand
TGACCTATTGTCCATATACATATGGACTAGAATTATTAGATGATGAACAAACATCCCGTTTATTTTACTAGCATTATGCAATGTTGTCAAATTCCTTTCATTTGGTGAGACGTCATTTATTGAGAGCACATTAAGTTTTCCTTTTAAACTTGGTAACAAAATGTGAAAGGTTTGTAAGGAATTAGGATTTTGGGAGTCCAAATATATTCTAAAATGACAATGATGAAAACCTTTCAGAAAATTAGAAACAGTAGAGGACGGTTTGGAGCTGCTAGTGCTGACTGGCAACAAAATATAAAGCAAACAAATGCTACGTAGAAGTAGATCAGAGGTTTGTGCGCAAAACATTTCAGGTATTAGTAAAGATTAATAATTATCGAAACTTATTATTGAGCACTTAGTTATGTGGCTTTGGTTTATATTGAACTTTAAAAACAATAAATTGATATATCACAATCTTTTTTTCACTTTTTACGATCACTAAAGAACACTTTAGTCAGTATCCAATTTCGCTACTAAATTTCCTAATTGCTTCTCTAAGAGTGAAATACTTAACATCTAAGACGACATTTTTCCAAACGTTACAAGTGTGCCCTAAAATTTTTCTTCACTGGCACTCAATCTCATGTATGTTAAAAATTCTTTAAAAAATGGATTTATGAAAATCTTATTTTATCGTATTTTCACTCCTTGCTTTTGTGTAATATTAAAGTAATATACAAGTTCCAGCAAGCCAAGTAACAAGGTATTTAGAAACTTAATTTAATTGACAGTTAACTGGTCATACGTACCCTTCCAAACGTTATGACTATGCATGAATATCTCCGTCGCTTAGATAGTTTTTAGTGTCAAGTGTGCAATCAGTTTTTCATGTAAGGAAACGCCAAACGCCGATACTATTTAAAGGTTTGGCAATGAACTTTTAGTCACGTAAGTTAGGCAAGCTATGCGGAAAACAGGAAGTTTTTATAAATTTAGCTGCACGCTTCCTTAGAGTTAAGCTTGCCTTATATAAAATAGAAATATCATTGCACGTGTAAGCTACGAGACAATGTTTTCCGTAGTTTAAACAAGCCGATGATAGAAAAACTAGTATAAATATATTTGTAATAATAGCTATATCACATGTAAATGCGAAAACAAGACGTAATGCTATCAGTATATAACTAAAGGGTAGTCACAAAATAAAGACACATATTTTAAAACGTCAATAATTTCGCTAAATTACAATTAGTTTACGTGACTAACATCACTAGAACGAGGAAACATTACTGTTGCTGTAAAATGTCAAGTCGCTATGTAATTACGTTTGTTATTGTTATTTGTAAATATGAGTGCATTTATTAGCGGAGTATTTGGATTGCTTTTCGAGCGGAGCGTCGAGGGCAAAAGGAGTCAGTTGGTCACAGGAAGGGACACGGGAATTTAACGGAGCTAGTCAGTGTCATTTTGTAGTTATCAATTCATTGTCAAAATTATGTAAGTTTCGTATTGTTTCAATAAAAGTTCATTGGAAAAGTAACCCTTCTAGTTTTTGCACTGATTTTGGGGTCACGTGGGATCGCAAAGTAGATAAGACAAATGGATTAGGGCCTTTCACTGAACAATTCCTCTACAACACTATATGTACAAATTTCGATAGACGTTTTTCCTGCCAATTCTACAAGTGTTTTTGTGAGCATATGTCATTTTGATTTGTTCCAGACCGTTTTTCAACTTCACGGCTGATCTTAACCCAAAGTATACCTATTTCACGAAGATTTTTGGGCTTATTAGATGTGTTTCTGTATGCTTGTTTGCAAACAAGCCAAAACTCTCAATATCTCCTGCCTACGGAGCGTTTGGGGGTTCCTTCTCCTTGGAAACAAATTCGACCTTGTCATGCTGCAAGTAGTCACTCACCTTTTGAGCGTAATGACAAGGTCCCATGTCCTCCCAGAACAGCACATCTGTGCGCAGATAATGAGAGTGAGTTAAAGGAGTCAGGTCATTCCTAATGCACTCATTTTAAAAAACGACAGTGGTCCTAGTTCCTTCAGAGATAGCGGCTTTGTATTTTTATGTTAAAAGCAATATTGTTTAGGAGTGAATTCCATGCAAGGCGTACTCGCTTGTTTGCTTAATTCAACTGTAGCACAATCGTCACACATGTCGATTATCCTATAGTAAAGTTCCCGGGACCTTACTCTATTTTAAAAGTAGTGACAGGTAATAAACTGGTGATCTGGTCGTGAAATTGGGCAACGATTTGGAAAGAAACCTAATGACATGAATTCACAAAAACTTTTGTAGCATCGACTGAAAAGTCGTCTATGGAAGTTTCTAAATATAGGCTTATAGAGTAATGTTTCCTCTTTCTAACGATATGTTGATTACGTAAACTTATCGTATGTTAGCGAAATTATTGACATTTTAAAATGTGTGTCTTTATTTTGTGACTACCCTTTATAAACAAGCGTTCATAGTAATATTTTGAATGTAAATAGGAGTTATACGATATATATTAGCAAGGGTTACCACAGCATGATAAGTAATACATTTTCTTCAGCCCGAAAAACAAATTATATTTTTAACATATGGTCTCGGTGTTTTAATTGATGGTTAATATCGCTGATCCTAATTTATAAATAAAAATCATCACGATTTGATTACTGACTCCGCGTCGGCTTAACCCCTATCTTTTTTTTAAATTTTTGGGTTTGGTTTCTTGAATTTTCAAATTCTTTAGTTCGCACTTCATGTACATTATCTCCATAACAAATATGAACAATAGTAGAGAATATCCAATGGCGTACAAAATCCACACAGTTTTCAAGTCTTTAGCACTTAAAGCCTTTAACTCTACCGCATTCTCAGCCAAATGACCAGAATCGTTGCCAATACTATAGCCAGTATTACTAATAATGTGTTTTGTTTCATGTAAGTTATTGATTTCAAGATTTTCATAGTGCTGTTCCATCCATTTTCTATAAAGCCCACTTTCAAATATTCTCCCTACTCCCCATTT
This sequence comes from Willowsia buskii, assembly GCA_034700685.1. Lineage (NCBI taxonomy): Eukaryota > Metazoa > Arthropoda > Collembola > Entomobryomorpha > Entomobryidae > Willowsia > Willowsia buskii. The sequence goes on along the minus strand of JAQIXW010005378.1, from coordinate 7,461 downwards.
GAATATGGGATAAAAGTAGTTACGCTCAAGCACGTATGGCTGCGTAGTTTTTATATCATTCACCTGCACTACTTGTGAAGCGATTTTTGATTTCAATAACAACTTTACAAGTCGACCTATCATTTGAACTCTGGTCATATCATCGAGAACCGCAAAGTTATCAATCGTAAAGTTCTCCAATGTACTCTTCATTGAACTTCTTGAGTTTGTGTAGATCTCAGCTGTAAGATTTTGTACCCCGAAGTCATCAAAAGGGAAATATTGTATGGATTCCGTTAGTAGCTTTAAGTATGTCGGTTTCTTATAAAAAGTAGTGTTTTCATTTAAATAATCTAATATCTTAGCTAAAGAAATGTCAGAATTTTCGCTTCTTCTAACAACTTTAGAAAAAGTTGCGACGCTTCGAACACTTTCAGTAAGTTCCTCTAAGTTTTTTGGGAAGATCGGATCTACTTGTTTTGTAAGAAATGATGTAAGTTCCGCTTTATACGCAATACTGACTAATGTACTCATTGTAAGAGCCCATATCAGTTTGTTTGCCAAATGAATTTTTCCGTGTTTCCATATTTTTGTAGAAAGTCTAACAAGCAGAGTTACCTTTGTGCCAAGACGATATTAACACCTAACATTGCATATCCGATGCAGTTTTTTATGCTGAAAAAGATGTATATTTTGGTTTTTCTGCACAACCCATTTTATGGAAATTACAAGGGTTTTAATGAAGCAGCCTAATTTGTGATGATAGGGGTTTGAAACACTTATTGTAAAGATAAAACTTCTGCCCATTCTTATTAATAATCTTAAAAAATGCTTTCCTTCTCTCGTGTTACATTTAAATATTTTAAATTGAAGGAATACTACAAATTTACAGTCATGCTCTGCATGCCTAAAATGAAATAAGTATATTCACAACGCATGTAGTTATGACGTGTGTCATTTAAAGCCCCTTACATCATGTATTAGGCCAGCAAAGTTCAGGTTATCGCTGTTAGATTAAAACCCTTGTAATTTCCATTCAAAAGGTTGTGCAGAAAAACCAAAATATACATCTTGTTCAGCGTAAAAAACTGCGTCGGATGCGCTATATCTTATGTTGATCCCATCTTGGCACAAAGGTAACTCTGCTTGTAAGTTTCCGATATAGTCCGTTGCCAAACATATTTTTTAACAATGAGGCAATAATTATTTTGTAAATAGAAATTTTGAACTCTGTTTGTGTTACCGATATTGACACTGAAACTGAAGCTCGCATGCACAAGTAAAATAAGGCAAGAAACAGCCAGAGAAGCACGTTGAACAAGCCCGTAATTGCCTCGTCGTACAAGTCAACTTTCTCTCTGACGACGAGGAATGCCCAAGGCTCAGAATCAAATCCAAATTCCAAAATCTCTCTTCTGTCAGGTAATACAAATGAGTTGAGAAAGCCACTGTCTACTATACCCACTTTGAGAATTGTGGGCCAGTTTGGAGGAGAAATTGGGTTGTTGTAGTTGAAAGTAAAATTAAGTGTTTGACCAAGTGTTAACATAACACAAATATGAACTGGTGCAGCATAAAGTTTTCCGAAATCTTTTTTCAGAGGATTGCAGTTTTTTATATGCTTAAATCGTTTATACCAACTGGCATCTGATTGAACTAAAATCATGTTCAAATTCTTACGAGAGCATATTTGCTTTAAAAAGCTTAGTTCTGTGTAATATCTGTTTAGCTTATGAATTCGACTGGCATCAAAACAGGCTGTACAGATGACATAAAGATCGGCTAAATTCAGAATCACATAAAAATGTTGATTTCTGTAAAAGTTAAGTCGCGAGTCAAACGAAGAGTCGTTTAAAAATGTTGTTTCATGATATGCTTGCACTTGATTGTAAAAGAATAAAAGAGTCTCTGGAATTGACGAAGATATGTCACGATGCAAATTATCTGGCACTGAATACGTATTATCGTATGACTTATTGTCTATGTACATATGTACCAGGATTATTCTATGATGAACAAATGTCCAGCTTATGCTTATTTTATCAGCATTATACAATGCAGTGAAATTGTTTTGATCTTCATCTTGTGAGACGTCGTTTATTGAAAACACATTAGGTTTCCCTTTCAAAATCGGTAAAAGTAGTTGAAAGGTTCGTATAGAATTAGGATTTTGGAAGTTTAAGTATATTCTAAAATGACAATGCTGAAAACCTTTCAGAAAATTGGAAACAAAAGAGGACGGTCCTAAGTTGCTAGTGCTGACTGGCAACAAAGTAAAAAACAAACAAATGTGGCGTAGAACTACATCGAAGGCTGGTGCCCAAAACATTTTAGATATTAAAGAGGACTAAAATTTATGGAAACTTGGTATTGAGCACTTATTTATGTCGTTCGTACTAAACTTTCGTCAATGATTTAACAAATTAAATTATAATTTTTACAATCCCTCAAGAACACTTACTCACTGTCAATATCGATTTTCACTACTAAATTTCCCAATCGCTTCTCGAAAAATAAAACCTTTCGTATTCAAGGTGTAATTTTTTTCAAAATATACAAGTATAATCTGAATTTTTTGACTGACACTTAATTGTGTGTGTAAGTTGGCAATTCCAAAACATTAAAGGGAAAATCTTATTCCTTCTAATTTCTTCCTTTTGCTTTTATGCTATATAATAGGAGTATACAAGTTCCAGCAAGCAAATTAACAAGAAATCCAGAAACCTAGTTTATTTGATAGTTAAATGGTTTCACATACATACACTTTCAAGTCGTGAGATTATGTACGAATATCGCTGTCGTTAAGAAACTTCCTAGTGCTAAGTGCGCAACAACATTTTAAAGTAGAGCAACGTCGAAACTATTTAAAGGTTTGGCAATGAACTTTTAGCCACGTGAGTTGGGTAAGCTACAGGAAATACATGGCTTAAATTTAAGCTTATAAATTTATGTCCACGCGCTTCCTTAGAGTTCAGTTTTTGTTTGTCATCCTTTTACTTATACAAGACCACAAGCTTACGTGACGTTACCTTATATTAAATAAAAATAGGATTTCACACGTAAGAGACCAGAAATTGTTTTCCGTATATTAGATAACCAATGATAAGAAAACAGATAAGTATAAATATGTTTTTTAATAGTAGCCATACAGATATTACGTGTGAATACGGAAACAAGACGTAATGCTGTCATAAAAGAGTTTAGAATGGCTTAAGCTTATACATATACACAAGTGCTCACCGTGATATTTTAATTATTGATAGGAATTATAAGTTGTGTTAGCATGTATTACCACAGTACAATACATATTCTGATTTTCTTAGTCCGACAAACACTATGTTTTAAAGCATATTCTCAAGACATTTTTGTTGATAAAATACATTTCTAACCCTAATTTAAAAATGAAAACATCATCACGAGTGGATTACCGACTCCTTATAGATTTAATGTCTATCTTTTAGAATTTATTATGCTTAGTTTCTTTTGGATTTGCAAATGCTTTGGTTTACATTTCATGTATATGACCTCAACAAGAAATATGAATAGTAATAGAGAATGTCCGATGGCGACCAGATGGCCTTTAGTTCTACGGCATTCTCGACCGAGCGACCAGAATCGATCCCAATGGTATAGTCAGTATTATTAATAATTTGTTTTGTTTCATATAAGTTACTAATTTGAAGATTTTCATAGTGTAGCAATCTCCATTTAAAATAAAGCCCACTTTCATACAATCGAGCTACGCCCCATTTGAATATGGGATAAATGTAATTACGCTCGAGTATGTACGGCATGGTTGTTTTAAAATCATTCACTTGCACCACTGGTGAAGTTGCTTTTGATTTGAATAAAACCTTTACTAGTTGACCTTGCATTTGAACCCTCGTCATATCATCGAGCACTGCAAAGTTGTCAATTGTAAAGTTTCCGTATGTATTTTTCACAGAATCTCCGGAATAACTATACATTTTGGCTGTTAGATTTTGCACCCCGAAATCATCCGAAGGAAAATATTGTACAGAGTCTGCTATTAGCTTTAAGTAAGGTGGTTTCTTGAGATAAGTAATGTTTTCATTTAAATAATATAGTATTTTAGCCATATGAATGTCAGCAGTTTCGTTCTTCCAAACCATTTCAGAAAAAGTTCCTATACTTCGAACGCTTTTAGTAAGTTCTTCTAGGTTTTTAGGGTACAGCGGATCTACTGCTTTTGTAAGAAATGATGTTAGTTCAGCTTTATACGCAATACTGACTAATGTACTCATTGTAAGAGGCCATATAAGTTTGTTAGCCAAATGAACTTTCCCGTGTTTCCATATTTTAATAGATAGTCTAAGTTTTCGATACAGTCCGTTGTCAAGCATATTTTACAGCAATAAGGTAACAATTCTTTTGTAATTAGGAGTTTTGAGGGCATTTTGTGCGACTGAGATTGACACTGAAACTGATGCTCGCATGCCCAAGTAAAATAAAGCAAGAAACAGCCAGAGAAACACGTCAATAATACCCGTTAGGGCCTCGTCGTACAAGTCAACTTTCTCTCTGATGACGAGAAATGCCCAAGGCTCAGAGTCAAATCCAAATTCCAAAATTTCTCTTCTATTAGGAATTATTATTGAGTTAAGAAAACTACTGTCTAATATTCCGACTTTGATAATAGTAGGCCAGTTTGGGTAGGAAATTGGGTTGTTGTAGTCAAAAGTAAAGTTAAACTTTCGACCAGCTGTTAACATTACACAAATATGAACTGGTGCAGCATAAAGCTTTTCTAAATTTTTAGTCAGAGGATTACAGCTTTTTATATGCTTAAATCGCTTATACCAACTGGCATCTGATTGAATTAGTTTCCTATTGAAGTTTTTACGAGAGCATATTTGCTTTTCAATGTTCAGTTCTGTGGAATATATTTTAAGTTTATAAATTCGATTGTCATCAAAACAGGTTGTGCAAATGACATAGAGATCGGCTAAGTTCAGAATCACATAAAAATGTTGATTTGTGTAAAATTTCAGTCGCAAATCAAAAGAAGCGTCCTTAAAAAATGCTGTCTCATCGTTTGTTGATATTTGATTGTAGAAGAACATAAGAGTTGCTGGAGTAGGCGAAGAAATAGCACGGCTTAAATTGTATGGGACAGATTTTCCACTGTGGTGTGACGTGTTATCTATGTAAATATGAGCTAGAGATATTTGATGATGAAGAAACATTCCGTTTATTGCAATGCCAGTGGTCAAGTTTCTTTGATTTTGTGAGAAGACAGAATGTATTGAGAACACATTATATTTCTTAACCAAACTTGGTAACAGTTTATAATAGTTTCGCATGGAAATAAAATTTGTTGAATTCAGAAATATTTCAAAATGAAAATTACGGAAACTTTTAAGAAACTCAGAAAGAACTGTGGACGGGTCAATACTGCTGGTAAAACTTGTGCTAACTGACAAAAATATAACAAGTAAAAAGGCACATAGAAATATATCCGAGGCTCTTATACGTAAATATGTACGTCCTGACATGGTCGTTATTTTGTTTTTAAGTCGCTAATCAGTTGGACTAAGAAAACCTAAACTTAATGCTTTTGTCAGGATAAATGTTTAAAACGTTAAAGTATTTTGTGACTCTCCTAGCAGCACATTTAATGTGAATATCACAACGTGAGTGCTTATGCGCAGTTAATAATAAACGCACACTTTGGTTATATTGTTATATATTTAACCCTTCAGATATCATATTTTTGCTGTAATCCACAAGTAAATTTCGCTTTACACTCCACTAAAATTTAATTTTTCGTATTGTAAACACTTCTCGAAAATATTTAATCACATAGCGTCGCTTGTGCTCTATTTAATCTTAAGAACTTTGGCTATCTTACGTGTTTCATAGAAGATTGCCACACATTTTCGTCTCGGGTATGAAAAATTGAACACTCAACGTGATGAGAAATTGGTTTTTCTTGATAAGCCAATGATTAGAAAAATGGTGAGTATAAGTATACGTGGGAATAGCACCATGACGTAAAATAGTCAATAGAAGCCGTCCTATTATATAGATATCTACGAAATAACTAATTTTAATATCTGATAATTACAATAGATAAGTTTTCACGGAAATGATTTTAATTGACTTTTTTAATAAAACCGTGTAGTAGGGCGAGTGCATGAGTTCGCTAATATGTTATGCTTTTGAAACGACAATATACTCCATCATTTCGTTCAGGGTTAACAATATATTTCGCTAATGATTTTGGCTGGTATTTATCTACATGCTTCGTTCCAGAACTAATTTTATTGTTAGGGCTACTGGCTACGGACGCAACTCAAATATATTTGCATTGAAATTTCCCAGTCTATAGATTAACATTTGCGGTATTGGACAATAATTTATTGCTTTCAAATTGACACAAAACTTATGCGAATTGACAATTTAAAAATTATCTTACGATTTATCAGCGAAATTAAAAACTATTACATCCAATGTTTCTATTTTGCTTTGGAACAAAAACTAAGGAAAATGATTTGAGCATTTAGTGTACAACACTTCATTAAGTTAAAAAATTAAACCAATTAGTTCAACAACATATAAAACGATATTTCGTAACAAACAGGTAATCTAACATTTAAAATAATTTTCATGTATAAAAATATGCGACACTTAAAAATGCGGTAGTAACAGCACCTCAATTATCAAAATTCATAATAAAATTAGCAAGTTTACTTCCTGTTCACTCCATCACTCAAAAAACTATGAAAACTCGGAACTCAGAATTTTTTTCTAGAAGCGGAAATCAGGTTTGCAGAACACGAGGGAAAACAAGGTCCTCTCCAGCGACTGGATAGTTGACTTCTTGGCAGACCTGTAGCCATAAAACTTTCTCCACACGTCTGGAGTCACTTTCTCCTGCTGCTCTCGTCCCAGTCTGGAGCACCACAGCATCTCAGTATCCAACTAGACACAAAAATGGAATCAACAACAGACAATTTTACATTTGATCCATTGATCCAACCAATTTTATGAATATTTTGTCAAATCATCAATTAATAAAATACTCACAATAATTTTATTCATTTGCGCCAGCTTAGCATTCAGTCGATCAATTTCCTCCTTTGTGACGCCAAGGTCATTCTCCAGTTTCACCATTTCGATGCCCTTCCTCTTCTTCACACAATTGGCCACATGACTTTGTACCTCCTTCACTTCCAGCATTTCCCCACAGACACACTCCACCTTCAACGAATTCCTCAACAAATTCTCCAGCGCTCTGTTCCTAATCTTATCGGCGTAAGGCACCCTACACTCTGGACAGGTTGTCAAGGTCCTGCAACAGTTGGAACAAATGCTGTGCCCATTTCTGCACTGTGAGATTTCCCCCTGAAAGACTTCAAAGCAGATTGAGCACTTGACATCCTCCGGAATGAACTTGTCTAGTTTCTTGCTCAGCTTATCTTCGTCATCTGCCAGTTCCCTTTTCAGTGTCGGCTTCAG
>JAQIXW010005377.1:0-10469 GCA_034700685.1 Willowsia buskii | reverse complement strand
AAAACATACATGTTCTGCTTACTAAACAGTAATACATGTCAAGTTTAATTAAAACCAATTAATTCTCTTCGTAAAAATGATGCACCACTTGTGCAGTATAAGGTTTACAGTTCGTAACCGGTACGATTTTCATCCCGATCTCATCACAAGGCCGCTGAGCAAGGCAGAAAGCAAGGCTTTAAAAAAACCTCAGACAAGGATGATAGACTTGTGCAATCCACGATGTGAAAAGTCAAGCTCTCAAGAACTGACATAAAAGACTGCAGGAAACCCATGTCGTATATATGTAGCATGCAGAACCTGAATAACAACAGGTAAATCTGAGCAGCATGCGGCATTATTGCACAGCACAAATTATATCAGTTCATGGCAAATTGCGCTCGACCAAAGAAAACTTGATTTTCAATGTAGATCGTTATTCGTTACGTTAATCATCCCCATCATAACACTTGCTCGGATGGGACATTTGACTCATTTGAGTCAGTTTCCTTTTCCTGTATTCCATTACTCATTCTATTTGATGGTAATATGAAGGCATAAAATGTAAGTCAATATTGTTTTTTTAAATCAAATGATATGACGTCAAGTAAAAGGTGCAATGAGCAAGTTAGTGTGGGAGCTTGTTTCAATGCTCTTTTAAAACTATAAGAATTTTCTTAATTATGGGGAATCCTCATTTGAAGAAATGCTCAACAATTTGCCGAAGAAATCATGAATCATGATGCCCGAATGGATAACAAATATACATAATTATAATATGTACTATGTACACCGTTAGTGAATATTCCTTGATTTCTTGCTTGCATATTTTTATCTTATCACTATCACTGACAGCAAGAACCCGAGTTCTCAAAGCCAACCCGTATTAAATATAGCAGCATGAGACTGTTTTACTTTCCGATTGTCGTAAATGATACACTTTTGTAAGTTTTGTAAATCATTTTATAACCATTGCATATATGAACCAGGAACCAGGCGAGTTATTCATTATCTGACTGATTATGATTATAAAAACAAGATTAACATAAGATAAAAACCTGCAACCACCGTTTTGTTTCATGCTGGATTAGAAATCAGAAAATACAAAATGCCTACATGCTTTTTGCATTTAAGGGAGAAATGATATACACGCTAACACGCTACACCTATACAACACTAACATTGCATATAGATATGTAGGTAAGTATATTTTAATGCAGTAAAAGGTACAAAATCATAATATTTTGCATTAAGAATGTCGTGACAGTTTAAAGAAGTCACGCACGGAAAAACGGAAAGAGAAAAGAGTTAATGAATCCGGTCACTCACACTCATTATTACTTGTAAGCAAGTAATTTTTTGAAAACTCAAATACCTCAATTCAAATGAATTACTCATACGAAACCCATTGTGGGAAATCCTTTAATTTAGCCTGATAATTCTTGAGTGCGAATGCTGCATCTCCTCATATTGTATTGTGAAATTAAATATAATTTTATCAGTTTTTTGGAGATGCTTTGTTTTGCATGCGGCATGGCATGAGGCCAGATCTTATGGAAGCTAATGAAATTTGGAAATAAACTTTTTAATACTCGGACGGAACGAAGTTCGTATAATTTTTAACTATTTTCTTATTTCGCGTAAACTATTATGGCCCCATTCTTTCCCACACAAACAAACCAGAAAATATCATTTTACGATGTTGCTGCCCATAAAAACACTAGCTTTCCTACTGTCAATTCATCTTATGCCTTGCTCATATATATACCTACTTGTTTAGTTCATCATTTCGCTTCTATTCTATTCATTAATTTCAATTAATTTACCATTCATTTCATCTATCAATGGGATTCCGCAATTTCAGCATGCAATGATGCATGATGGATAATGGATCGTAATCATGTGCTCGGATACCATCCACTTAAAGAATCATTCGGATTACCTTATAATTAAGAAAAATATCAAAAGATGCGAGAGGTTTCAACAATAGTCGAGTAATTATTATTGTAAGGGGAAAATATCGCATTGTTTCCACATTCAAAACTCATCTTGCCTTGATTTAATTTTCTTGAATCGCCTGTCGCCTGATCTTAATTTTTTTATTTAATGCAGAGTTGACGAGTTGAGAAGCAAAATATGCCGGGTCGGGTATTAGCGTTAATGTCTAATGTTTTTCTACTCTTACGTCTTATAGAAATACACACATTCCTAAGAAAAATTATATCGACATGAACTTGTACAACTATCCACGTGAATTTTCAAAAAATAATAATTAACTCAATAATTAAAAACTAAAAATAATAAACCTAACGTATTTTCTATTTAAAAAAAACTATTATGCTTGTGTAATATTCGCTTATTTACATGAGACATTTTTTCGGTGGCACACGTGCACTATACGACGACTACTGCTTCAGTTGATTATAATGTTCATTTTATTTACTTTGAGAATCCGGACGAATCTAGCATAAATAATTCAATGAAATTGCCTCGAAATTGGAAGAAAAGGGTTACTCAATAATTAGAAGTTATTGGAAAACCAGAGCTAGAGCTGATAGCAGTATTCATACAGGGCATATTGTGTATTATGTATATTTGTATTGATGTTGATAAATTAAATCAAATGATTACTATTCCCGTTTCTGCAAGTGAAACAATAAAATACTTGGTCACACACTGTTCCCGCCCAGTCCCGATTCCCGTTTAAAACTACGTCATGTTATATTCAATGCGCAATGAATGAATAATGAAAGAAAATTGAAACCAATAAAGATAATTTGATATAGACTGTAGGCTAAATGACAACTTACAAGTAGCACACGGATCGATGAAATCCATCAGGCTTTAGAACGGAAACAAGGAGTTCCGGGGCACTTCTAAAAAAGCCTATCGCTGAGAATACGGCTAGCGTCATGTTCCAAGTGGTTAGAACTTTCCTGAGTTTTAAAGGCTGCCGATCCTTCATCCACCACTGTCCATAAAATACGATCATCAGATAAGCCGCTGACGCGTACACACTCCAATGCCAATGCGAATACATCCATTGTCGCCATTCCTCATGATTCTCGAACTTTTCAAACTCATACAAAGTCAAGTAATGTGGTGTGTAATTCATCGGGTATTTGGAGTTGTACACGATTTCCTCCATGCCCATTGTAGTACCGCCTCCAGCAAGAATTGAACTCCCTCCTCCTCCCACTCTTGTTGATCCTTGGCTTATGTTAAGAACATCAACACTACCGGCACTACCACTCATTGTAAAAGCAAAATTAATCAAATTAAACACTTTATGCTCTCTTTCTTTTATTTAACTGCAGGTTTTTAGTGTTTTGGACAACACCTGACGAAATGCACACGTTCCCTTTTTTAATGACAGCTGTAGCTTGAGTCAGCCGGGGAAAGTCAAAAGTTTAAACAAAAAAGAAAGTCAATGTCTCGCAAAATTTTGTCGGGAAACTATCATCGGCACAATTCAAATATCAAACAATCAAATTTTGGCAACTGATTAAACTCGTCGTCATCAAGTTGAAAGAAAATTTTCACCAAAGAGTACTTTGCAGATTTCACAACGCCACTTTCCCCGTCCAAAATATTCGCAACTTTTTCCCTCCTCTCAAGAAAATCACTACACCACTTTTTGGCGAGTGAAAGCAAAGCAATCACACAACAATTCACACACACGTTGCTCCCAACAATCCACCTGAACTACTGGCGAGAAAGGAAAGAGCTCTCAATAAAAAAACTCAACCCTTTTCCCACAACCCGTTCTCTTCTACACTACTACTTGACGTGAAAAAGGCACGAGAAAGATTGTTAAATGGTATAAAATCTACAGTAATTTTTGCAATAATTTTTTTCGCACAAAAATGATTGAGCCGACAGCTTGAAAAAGAAGAACTTGATATTTTTTTTATGATGATTTTGTAAGCAGAGGAAAAAAATACTACTACAAGTTGTAAGTTGTCGTCTGTTGAGTCAATGAGTCAATGAGAGTGATAGCAATTCACACTACTTGTATCAATCAAGCAAGACGAGAAAAAAAAATTATTTGTTGAGGATGTGATGTGATGTGTGGTCGGTCGGCGGTATAGTAGGCCTCTGTGAGTGTGCAATGAGCTGTGTGTTTACTGTGATGATTGTGTTGATGATGAATGGTCGTCGTCGTGTTCCATATAAAAAAGCGGGTTTAATTTTTCCACTCTATCCTCTTCTTCTTTGAAAGGCTTGTCCGTGCCTCTGCTGCCTCTTGTCTGAGTGTCTGTTGCAGAATGAGAGATCGGATCCGACTTTTTTAGTATTTTATAAACCCAAAGCTAAGTGCTCTATTAATATCAGAGGATGAATTTTTAGAAAGAAAAAATACTAATAGGAAAGAAGACGAGCACACCGCACACGACAGCAACAGCAGAGCAGAGAGCCAGGAAGTTGGAAGTGTGTGCAAAGGCATACATGTATTTTATATTGTGGAAAAATAAAATCAAGTCATATAGTAGTCGTGTAGGTGTAGTCTAGAGATAATTCTTGTTTTAATACATTTATGTTGCTCTATATAGGGTTCACCGTTTCAGATATGTAGGTACATAATATCATGACTTATAAATGTATGTCTAGCATGTAACATGACTAAAAATATAGATTTAGCGAAAAACCCCAACCAAACGAAACCACCATAAATGCAGACATGGAGGAACAGCATAGGAGAGAAGTGTATGCTGGACTCTGGAAAAAAAAATTATGTACTTGTGTCTGGCTTGTGTATGGCTGTAGCATACACACACGTTATATTAATAACCGTCATGTGTACATGTTTAATCTGCAGCAAAAGAGAAGAAGAAAAAAAAATTATTGAGACAGGCAAAGCTTTTCCATGTAAAACATGTATGTACCACTGCCAGAGCTAAAAAAGCTTGAAAAACTGTTCCCTTTTACTGGCCACGCCACTACAATAAAAGTAGCATTCATTTCATAACCCTTTTTCCCACGGACAAAAGCACTGCTCACAAGCACAATTCACAACAGTAAATTAGAAGAATACAGACACGAACAACAGTTTTCTTTCATAATAATAATAAATATAAATACAGCTAATAATAAGGGAGATACATGACACGAGTTTAAAAAAAGAATCTACTTCTAGATAATTATAATATAATTATGTTCATGAAAAAGTAAAACACAATAATTGCATTATTTTTTTGGTTGAAACCTGCAGACTCGGGAGTCGCACTGCATATTACTATCTAATATTTTTGCATGTGTCTCGTATTAAATAATTATTTTCTGAAATAATGCTTTTAAAAATGAAGCACTATACTCACCCGAAAAAAAGAATGGTTAAGAACAATTAAATCGGAGTGGACGCTGTTGTGTGGACAAGGTCGCACTGTTTTCCTGTTTCCTTTGAATGGAAATTGGCTTTGCTAAGTGGAGCACGGCAATAGGGAAAAGTTTGCTTGAATTTCTATTGTCTTTGTAATTCATAATTATCATGTGTACTCTTCATTGTGTGATGATATGATATGAGATTTTCTTGTTTGTTGAGAGGCGAACTACGACACAACAAAACACTGGAAAAATGAAGATGTTTTTCTATCCGATTTTGTGACTATGAGTATAAAGGCTTTTCTGTTAAAGGGTTGAATAAATAAATGTATTGATGGTCTCAAACACTTCATTCAGATTGCCTTGTAAGAAAACATATTGTGAGGTAGCTGTGGACCAGAAAATAAATAGGACAAACTTTGAGCCAAAACACTTTGAACAATCTGAAAGTTTTTGATGTCACTTTTCTTCTACTCTGAATTTACATGAAAGTTATAACAATCATGTATACAAATAACGAAGAAAAAGAATTCCAGGAAAGAAATAAATGATAATTAATTGCATATTTTTATTAAATTAGAGGTAACTAAAATGTGATGTATGCTTACTTCACTTCACATATTATTATGTACTTGTTAAGGTTAAAAAAATATGTAGCAATGATTCATAAATTTGTGAACTAAAGACTATAGCATTGGCTAACAGCATTTTAGAAAGATGTATCATGCATACGTATTAATATGCCAGATATTGTGTGGTTCTGTTTTTCTCTAAGATTAATCAAGATGTTCTGCTGGAGTAGTTTTGTGGTTTTAGGCCAATCACAACATATTTGAATTGAACAAGAAGGCTTCACTGTTTTTCATTACGAATCTTTTCTCTTGCGATTCTGTTCTTTGTATGATATTTACCTGTTTGCATCGTAATACTATAAAGCTTTGCAATTTTCTATCAAATCCATATATAGCTTTGAAGATTGCACTTTAAAAATCATGCCTGTATATTTGTTATAAACCTTTAAAATATGTAGGTGCATGAATAAAGCATACATATGAACGCGTTCATGAGGATACTTGTAGTGTAAAGTTATCTAGAGCTGTAATTATTTTTTTAATGTTTTCAAGAAGTTTTAAATTGAATCGCTTGACTGGCAAGGAAGGCCATGGCTTAAAATTTGTGCATACTGCTGTGCGTTGCGAAGTGTAAGAATGAAGAGTTAACCGAGAAGGTGCAAAATTGTGTGTTAAGAGTGGGTATTGTAATAGAATGCAGATCTCGGCGATACTGCATACTACCTTATAGTATTTGGATGCACTCATCAATCTGTATTTACAGCATTACATTACGGTTAAGTAAAGGACGCTCGAGTAGTTAAATATGTACGCAGATTTTTCAGAATTCTAGACAAAAAATTGATATTTTATTTGGGCATTATTGAACATAGAAGGATTGTTTCTGCGCAGAGGGTGGGGCTTGGTGTTTACTACGCTATGGTTTGCAGATAACAGGCATTTTGAGTTTTAAGTCAATTTCATAAAAGGTTAGCACAGAAAGAAAATTAAGAAGATCAAATATCAACAACGCACGTCTGAAATTTGTCCATGCATGTAATAAGCAATGTCTCGAGGCAAGGGAAAAGGCACAGACTGTGGTGCAATGGAATCAAACCGAAACTTCGGAATCAAAATAAATTATCGAAAAACCATAAGCAATTTTGATTTATGCATAATTATTGAATATTTTACTTGCCCAAAATTGATGTGAATCTAGACGCAAGATAACGAGCAGTATTTTTATAGATATAATGAGCCTTATCATGGTGCAGTTAAAAAACAACTTAAATTTAATTTAAATATAAGTATGGATACGTTCTGTACAATGCTATGATGTTTTTTAAGAAAGATAATCACTTTAATTAGAATTTCAAGCGCTAATGTGGGGAAAATTTTGGCAATATTTCATAATTATATTATTACGCGTAATTAGTGGCATTTGCATATTGCCTGCATATTATTTAATGACATTCAAACCAGTGGAATCTTTTGAAATAAAATAATCCTTTTGATAGGAAAATAATAGTATGAAAATCAGGATTTCCCAAAGTTCCCATTCTTTATTGCAGTTTATTTTTGTGTTACAAATCAATTTAGTTTATCTTTTCAATTAATGGTTATGAATAGGTTGTTATAAAGTCACTAAAATGGAACGTCACTAGAAAATGTTTGTTTCCTTGAATAAACTATCTGGCGAATATTATCAAAAATCGAAATTGCTTTTACTTCAGTTTTAGGAGATTATGCAGTAATTAAAACGTTCTGGAAGACAATAAAAGTTAGTAGAGGAAAGATCCTGAGAATGTTTAGTTGTTTGGCTTCGTTCATATCTATATTGTAATCAGGTAGCGTGCATTGGTTTTTTTGCAAGATTTCATAAGACATATGGAAATGGTGTACCCATGCTCGTTATATCATAATATTCGTAATTAAATATATGGTACTAATGATATCAATTATGGCTCATAGTTGCAATGATGTCCGTAATTCGTATAAGCAGCACGATATGCCGGGTTCCCATTAGTTTGTATTTTATCTTAATATCTTTCCCGCAAAACATGCTTCTAAATAGAACAAGATTTGCAGTTTTCAGTAACTATTCGCCCAGAAGTTAAGAGACACAAGTACGGTTATGTGAATTTGCATGCATATTATGTATAAGCTATTAGAATAATTACAGAAGATGACCTTGTAAATAATATTTTCAAATACTTGACGTTAGCATAGAAAAAAGTGTATTTTTGGACCAAAACAAGTACCTGCACAAAACTCCTTACATTGATAAGTAATCCGAATATGATTAGGCTAAAAAGAAGCTGATGCAATAAGTTACTTAAAATATATACCTATTTGATCAACACTGGAACTTTTAGAAAGCTAAACTGCCACTGTCGCACTGCACCATAAAATTTTGTTTTCGAAATTTGACACAATACATGATGCAATGTCTCTGTATTTTGGGGTTTGGCATAGCGTAAATAATATTTTCAAGCTGTTGCCAAATAATATACTCCACTAGCTTGTCTACAAACAAAAATTCCATTCAGACAGCTTTTAAAAATATGTGTGAAATACATATAACCTTAGGGTATGTTAAAAATAAAAACGTTACCCTGTGTCCACATGTTCGCCCATTTTTGCAGACTCTGCACAAGGTACACATTTTCGTTCCATGATGAACTCGTCCCATGAGGAACATTTGCAACCGTTAAAATCAGTACCACTAATGCTCGCTGTGTATAGAATAACGCTGTAAAAGTGATGACAGAGACCTAAAACGCAAAAAAGTTTAAACTTAGTTTATCTTTTAAGTTCCTTTTATTACTAAGTGCGCTACTTTAAAATTTTATGGGAAATTAATTACCGTCCGTTCTTGCACAATATTGTGCTCGACCATTGTTTGCTATCGTAAATATGCAATTGAAATTGAAACGTTAGTAGGGAATAGGATTGAATGATCAAGCACTTTTAAACTCCAAATATCACTAACGAAAGAAATCTGCAGTTCCTCGCTGTTCATTGCTCCCATAATGTATGTAAGGAAAATGTGGATCCGACGAACTAGTATGAATTACCTATTAGATAAATTGAATTTAATGCATATTACCCACCTATTTAAAGTATGTTTAATGTTACAAGAAAAGTAATTGAGTAATTTCATTAAAGATGTCAACACTAACGTCAACAAATATAGCATCATCATTAGATAATTCAAGTTCCGAACCAATTCCTATTCCATCCATTTCGTCAAACCCCCATCCCAAAGGATCTAGTCCTACAAATAAAAAGTTATAAATGTAGTTCAATTTACAGTAATTAGTGCGTGTATATATACATGCAGATAAGTTGATTATTCCATCCACAAGAGTTCATAGTTCGTTTATACCTGTTATCCTAGCCACTTGCAGCCCTTCCGCTTTCTCTTTTATAATGTTGGCAACAATACCAGCTAGATGAGCACCCAAAGAAGTTCCAATGAAATGGACTTGATCCAGTTTAATTTGCTCTTTTCTATGCCATCTTAGAATTATCCGGGCTAACTTTTCAGCAGTAGCTAGCAATCTTAAAGCCAATTGCGTGATGGACGCCCGTTTTGCAAAAACCTCTGGCCATTCAACTCGAACAATGTTGTGGATTTCATTGGACCCGTATGTGTTTGTAAACGCTGCAAAGAAAATAAAATCTTCATGAAGAAAGTCTTCAACAAAAACATTTAATGTACATAAATAAGTTCATATTTATTGCAAGCACCTGAAATCATTTTTCGATTTAATTTCTCAAGAAAATGGGGTGCTATCAAGAATTCAGATGGAGCTAAAGTTAAAATGATCTTCGTGGGACTGTCCACTTTCCATAGTTTACGCTCTATAGCTTCCTTTAGCGCACCGTTTGGTGGAAGCCTTATGAAATATCCCGGCCTTTTAAAAATAAATCAAAATTAAAACTTTTTCTGATTTAATGTAAATGTTTTGTATTAGCAATATTCAAATTGGTCATTAATTTCAAATAAATATTACAGCTTACAGAGAAGTACTGAAGGCAGTGACCGTAAAATCAAGAGCTGGTCCACGAACCACTTTTACAGAACTTTTTGGCTGTCTTCCTTCCTTTTTCATGAGACACTCTTCACTGAAAGCGTTCTCAGGGTCATTAGGAGAACACAGGTCATCAACTCCAGTATCAACATCTTTGCTAAAGCGAATTATGATATCGTCTGGTTGATCGCAACTGATTACTTCCCGAGCAGTGCTGTTTTCCCTGTCTGAACTGCAAACAATGGCGTCTCTCACTGAACGCCCTACAATACCTGAGAGAAGCTCAAATGCTCTTACTTGGTCAACCTCGTCTATCTCAGGAGAAGTATTTATATCGAAACCTGATTCTCGTTTGACAGCTAAAATAATTATTTTAAATTACATTCAGGTTAACAAACATTTTAAATCAAGTTTTCAAATATTTTTTTTTAAATGCTTACGGAATACGCTGTAATACAATCCAAATGTTTTCACTGCAGCTTCCAATACTCGCATTTGACTACGATCAAGAAAATCTTCATACAATGGCTTTTTCCTTTGCATTAAACTTTTCAGATCCTGATGATGCTTTGGCCTTCCA
>JAQIXW010005376.1:0-10470 GCA_034700685.1 Willowsia buskii | reverse complement strand
GGATTCTGCCCTCGGGGTCATCGTTGTCGTTTCTATCATCCCGTGCCATCCTCTCTTCCAACTGTCATCCGCGTTCCTGACTTACCAAGCAGCTTCCAGCAGAATACGCACTTTGGTCAGTATCCCATTCATGGAGGTCATCATTCTCTCTTCAGTCTCAGTATGTTATCTTATTATTCTATAATCATAACTAGTGATAATCCAGTAAGATTTATTGAATTCACATTTAAAATGCGTTTTTTCATGTTTTTCTTCAGGTCCAACTTCATCTCGCTCTTTCATGGGCTTAAGTCCAAAACTCGGCTCATCAGGACTTTCTGGGTTAAGTTCTCATGGAGGTAACTCCTCCCGCTACATGAATGGCATGAATGGGTACTCTCATGGGTTTGGGAGTCGCTCTGCTCACGTCCCAGTGTCCCCCACTTACTCCGAGTACGAGATGGCATATGCTCAGGAAATGGAAATTCAGAAGGAGAAGGAGCGTCGCGCTGCTGCACCATCTCCAGAAGCTGAGGAGACCATGCAAAACACTGTCTTCAGTCACATTGACTGGAAGGAGTTCTTAACTCCAGGGGCTCGACCACCGCCACCAACGCATGTGCCTTACATGAAGTAAGTTACTACTTTGTTTTTGAAACAATGACAATCACCATTAAAGTATTGATTGATATAATCTTTCTTCATTCTTTTTTATAGCAATTCTCCAGGAAGGTCAGCAACCGACACCATGGATTCTCTGGAGAGTCTGATCCGTTCTGCTGGAAGCGCCAAGCTCACTAGCCCAGTGAATCTCTCCAGACCCACGAGCTTCTTCGAGGACCATATGGCGATTCCACCTCAATCCGAGTTTGGCCATCCAACAGTTGCGTACACTAGAACAAGAAATCTCGAAAAGTCTCCCGTCCGTGTGCAGCCACCACTGCCAAGGATCCGGGACTTTTCACCACCTCAGGAGCACATCCCATCAGAGAGAGGTTTGAGCGCAAAAGAGGAGCTCCAATTGAAAGTCAAGCAGATCGCCAAGGAACTGGCCAACGAGCCTGTCGCGCATGTCCAAAGCTTGGACACATTCTTTCGGAACTACACTTTCCAGAGTATGCCAACTGCTCCATCATCTGAGGTAAGCCAAAATTATAGCCAATTAACTGTCAACTTTAGCACAATCCACTAGTATTCTAATTTTTGTATCATCTCATGTTGCCCCAATAGCAAGATCTTGTCGCTGGCTCCTCCAATGCTGCTCTTACCGATGAGATGATCAATCTCGAGATAATTTGCGAGGATTCTGCTGAGAAGTCAACTCCAGCCAATGTCGAGCAGTTTGTTCGCTCTGAAGCCTATGATGTCACCTCCGTGACCACTCCCAAGACCACCACAGTCTTCAACCCGAAAGTTCCAGCTTTTCGGTGCTCCGCCGACTCAGGCATTGGCTCTGTCGTTGCAGCAAGTGGGGACTCTTCCAGCTCTGTGGAAAGTAACAAGTCATCTGATCCCGAAGAAGTTTTCAACAACTCTGCCGCATCATCCTCCAACGAGCAACCCTCTCCAACATCATCTTAAAACTTTGTTAGTAATTTTTGTTGTCTGTCACCAAAACAAATCTTTGTTTTTTCTTCTTTCTGTACTACTCCATAACTTTATATCAGCAGCAGTGTAGGTAATCTATGAATTCAGAAGAGTTTATACTTTCTTCTAAAAAGTGTTACAATTTTATATCTTCATAGTGGTGAAAAAGTAGTAGTAATTTATGGTTAATTACTTGTAAACAATTGTTTCATGTCACTACCACACAGATATTAGTTATTCCACTACTGTACACTGTTGTGCTGCATTTACCATTCGTAGAATAATTGAATAATTCACGGTCAACGAGAGAAAAGTAGTATTTGTATTGTTAAAAATTCATCTTATAAAAATTTCAATAAGAATATTGTATAGATTGTTTTACTACTGCCACTGCTACTACTACAACTTTAAGTTAGAAAAAAAAGAGTTAAAAACGCGAGAAAGTACTCATCATTCCAGTAGAAAGTGTTGTAGTTTGATGAGAGCCATAATATGTCATCTAATATGGGGTGCGAGAAGAGTATAGTAATGATATTCAATAGTAATTAAAAATAGCTCCATATTTTTTGTAGTAGAAAAATAACTAAAAATAAGCGATAAAATGTACAAAAAAATCTATTTGTAATAATTAAATATTTGCAGTATGAAATGAATAAAGGAAAAAATTAAAAATGTTAAAAAATTGTTAAACGCGTAGTTTCAATTAGAATAGGAATTAGTTAAATGATGGCGCATTGTTTGTAAAATTAGTCAGCAGTACCCTTGAGTAGTAAAGGTGTAATGTCCGCGCACCATTTTTTCTTCAGGTATTTCGATTTTACTAAAGCTAAGTAATCACATCTCTCACCTCTCTACATGGTAACTTTTTTAATTGATGTATTTAGTAATTTAATTCCTTCAAATCATGTATTTCATCTCTTTCTGTAATTTTATTTTAAACCTACTAATTTATGGCTTTTCTTATCCGCAATTGATATAAAAATGCCCGAGAAGGATAAGAACAGTATTATTAACCCTAGGGATGACGACAGGTCATGGCGTAAAAGCGTATTTAATCGCCGTCTCCTAAGGTCCTTCGACACTAATGACGAATACATCGATCGAGTTTATGACGACGACGACAATCAGGAGCCCACCGTCGAGATCCAGTCCAGTGCCAATGTCCAGAGAAGAGGCAGTGTTATTTCCACTGCTCCAACTAAATCCAAAACAAGGTCTAAAGGGAAGAAAGCTCGTGAACGTGAAGACGACGCCGTCTCCAAAAGAGGATCTGCTGGCTCAGCAGTAAGCAGCACTAAGAAGAAAAATGTGAAAAATGTGCTCGTTAAAAAAGTGAGTCTGGAGGAGAACAATTTGCCTCCGGAATTTGCTGAATTCCAGGGGGTCTTTACGGACTTCAATTTGGAGGCATGGTGGCGCAGAAGTCCTTTGTTTATCCGGTTAAACGCCATTCTTGTGGCTCTTCTTCTGACATTTGCAATAGCACACTTTATTGCTGGAGTCATGCTCATTTACAAATCCTTTCGGCAAACAATCAGAAGCCCATATGTGTGCCAGACTCCCGAATGTCAAAAAGCGAGCACCTGGCTGACTGAGCCAATGGACACTACAGTTGATCCCTGTGAAAACTTTTACGAGTACATGTGCAGGAATTACAAGGAGGGGAACTCAGGGGAAGGAACAATATTATCAGAGCTTATCTATGTGCCAGCCTTTAAAGTCGAGTTTGGAGCGAATTCCATTTTGGCCAAGGTACTCAAAAACTTTCGGAACGATCCTGCGTATGATCAGACCATAAGATTTTATCAGGCTTGCCTACATGAACGTAAGAACTGTTTTCCTAGTTGTCGATATGATTTTATAAATGTCATAACTCATTCAATTTACGATTGACACGCTGAATGTATGTAACTCCACAGCAAAACGGAAAGAATTTGGTCTAGAAGCTTTCAAGGAGACATTGGAGAAGATCTTTGGAACCAGAGACTTCAGTACGTTCGAGTCAACATCTCTATCCATGGAAGAAATCGGTGCAAACATGCTGCGTTATTCAGGGGAAGCCGCATACATCAACATGGCCTTCTACACTTACCCATACATATTGATACTCCGTCCGTCTCGGAAAATCCATGAGATTTTCAAATCGTCATCCAAAGCCGATGACGAGGCATTGGTTAAGCGACTCTTTGAAAAGCTGTTACCCGATCTTGGAGAAAGTGACGCGAAGCAAATTCAAGACTCCTATCATGGTGTTGAGGTCATCACCAAGATTGAGTCCATTGTACACGATGAGTTGAGTGATGAACAGTTCCCTAAGGATCTAAAACAAGTCCCACAATCATTTATTGATAAGGTGAAAGCCGAGCTTGCTGGTAGCTGTCCGCCCATGGGAATCCAACTGGATATTCGTAAAATGTTAGAGCTCTTCATTAAAGATGATTTCCGGATGGAGTTTTACGACCTCATGGCCCTCAAGTTTTTTGTCGCCTATCAAACTTGTTTCAATGAAGATCCGTCCAAGTTTACCTTTGTCCAAATTGATCATCCAAAAACAGCTTTCGTGGCGCCTTGGATCTTTGGTCTGTTTTGGGAGTTTCTTTCATCAATGGACACAATAGATTTGATGGATGAGTGGGAAATTGGAGTGAAGAACTTCTCAAATAGTAAAATTGTCGGAGAAATATATGACGCTGCCACACATAACATCGAGCTAAGGTGCATGCTAGACCTTACCATAAATTACGGTTATATGCCAGCAATTCGATACCTGACCTCAACCGTAGAGCACCCAGCCGAGTACCTGCAAATGAAAAAGGACGAGATTTATAAGCTTATTGAAGAAACCAAGGAATACTTTTTCCGCATTGCATCCTCGGAAATCGATGCAAATGAGATGAAAATGGGGGAGTTCATTTTTAGCAGGGAGTTTCTCGTCGACGTAATGATGCCGTTGGTCAGCGGACTGTTGGACGAGTTTGCGATCTTTGATGAGCTCGTTTTTGGTGAGGATCATTTGAGAAACTCGTTAATGGCTATTGAATACACTGTAGAGAGAGCCCGTTTAAACTGGATGGGATCTACGAACACTGAGCCGGTTCTGAGATGGTGGGGCTTTGGTGGGCCTGGGGATATTCAATATGAGTTATTCGACATTCGTCAAGGGTAATCATTAATCATGTATACAGATAATTCTTAAAGTCATGATTGAATTTGAAGTGGTCTTTTATATTTTCCAGATTTATCAAAGCACCAGAATTGATTGAAACATTTCGACCTGTCAATTTTAAGCAGTGGTATAAGTTCCTGGGAAGACCGCACCCAAATTATGTCCTTTTTCTTCTCTCATTATACGAAGGGCCTTACCATGATGAGACGCTGTTTCTCGAATTGGGCAGCGTAACTGTGAAAATCATCAGGGCTATTTACTCCCTCCTTATTGAACCCTTCTACGATAGCAGATATCCTTCATTTGAAGACTGGAAAGACTGGATATATTATGGTGAACCACGAGATAACCTACCTCGAAAATGCAGTTTTTTGCGTGATGGCGTATACAAGCCGAAGATGGATTTCATATTTGAATTTAATCACAATATAACAACAGGAGTGTACACGTGGAGCCTTGACCATAGTTTCCAAACTGTTTTAAGCCTCAAGCAGACACTCCAAATTCTTCACAAGAGGAGAAATGAACTTTCAAGCGAGCGATTAGACTGGAGTGTACCTATTGAGAGAAGACGGCATAGAATGGACAGGCTCCTTCCGGGGAAGCTGTTGTCGAATTTTACTGAAGAGCAGCTATTTCTAATGACTTATGTGCGGAACCTTTGTCGTGGCAGTTGGAAAGATCACGATGATGATTTGAAGAAGAAACGTTTTTATCTTGAGTCAACTGCCTTTTCAGTTCTTATGCAGTTGGAGGAGTTTCAGGTAGTCTGGAACTGTAAGAAGGACGCGTTCATGAGCAACGCTGGGAATGATAGATGCTTCCGGTGGATGCCTTAGCGCTTGTTTAATAAAAAGTAGTTTTATACATTTTTCTCTTCTGTGCTGCATGATTTGTAAATAAATAGCTACAACATATTTATTGTCTATGCCATTATGTCACCTTTTACTGTTCAGATCTTGTACTTGCACTAATTCAGAAATAATGTGCTTCAAAACTTTTATCATGGTCACAATGGCCATGGTTGCTTTGCTAAAACCAATAGTTGTAATAATTGATTGCTATGTGATTGTGATTAACTAAAAACTCTAGAATTTGCCTTTTCTGTAATTTTGTTTGATTCCACTAACTTACGGCTTATCTTATCCTCTTTTGATAAAAATATGCCAGCAAACGATAAGTATGGTATTATTAACCCCAGGGATGACGACAGGTCATGGGGTGGAAATGTATTCAATCGCCGTCATCTCAGGTCCTTCGACAATGATGATGAATACTTCGATATCGATCGTATTTATAATGACGACGGCAACAGAGAGCCCTTCATCGACATCCAAGCAAGTTCCCGGAGGAGAGGCAGTGTTCTCTCCACTGCTCCCACTAAATCCAAAACAAGGTCTAAAGGGAAGAAAGCTCGTGAAGATGACACGGTCTCCAAAAGAGGATCTGCTGGCTCAGCAGTAAGCAGTACTAAGAAGAAAGGCAAAAAATTTAGCATAGAGGAGGAAGGCATTCGGGCGGAATTCTATGAAATGCAGGGAGTCTTCACGGATATCAATTTGGAGACATGGTGGCGCAAAAGTCCTTTGTTTATCCGGTTAAACGCAATTCTTGTGGCTGTCCTCCTGACATTTGCAATAGTGCACTTTATTGCTGGCGTCGCGTTCATTTACAAATCCTTCCGACAAACAATCAGAAGCCCGTATGTGTGCCAGACCCCAGAATGTCAAAAAGCGAGCACCTGGCTGACTGATCCAATGGAACCTTCAATCGATCCTTGTGAAAACTTTTACGAGTACATGTGCAGGAATTATGAGGAGGAGGCATCAGGGGAAGGAATATTATTATCAGAGCTTATCTATGTGCCAGCCTTTAAAGTCGAGTTTGGAGCGAATTCCATTTTGGCCAAGATACTCAAAAACTTTCGGAACGATCCTGCGTATGATCAGACCATAAGGTTTTATCAGGCTTGCCTAGATGAACGTAATAATTGTTATACAAATTATCTTTATGATATTTTAAATACTAATAATACAAAGTCATTAAACTGATGACACATTAAACCTATGTAAAATGTAACTCCACAGCAAAACGGAAAGAATTTGGTCTAACAGCGTTCAAGGAGACATTGGAGAAGATCTTTGGAACCAGAGACTTCAGTACGTTCGAGTCAACATCTCTATCCATGGAAGAAATCGGTGCAAACATGCTGCGTTATTCAGGGGAAGCCGCATACATCAACATGGCCTTCTACACTTACCCATACATATTGATACTCCGTCCGTCTCGGAAAATCCATGAGATTTTCAAATCGTCATCCAAAGCCGATGACGAGGCATTGGTTAAGCGACTCTTTGAAAAGCTGTTACCCGATCTTGGAGAAAGTGACGCGAAGCAAATTCAAGACTCCTATCATGGTGTTGAGGTCATCACCAAGATTGAGTCCATTGTACACGATGAGTTGAGTGATGAACAGTTCCCTAAGGATCTAAAACAAGTCCCACAATCATTTATTGATAAGGTGAAAGCCGAGCTTGCTGGTAGCTGTCCGCCCATGGGAATCCAACTGGATATTCGTAAAATGTTAGAGCTCTTCATTAAAGATGATTTCCGGATGGAGTTTTACGACCTCATGGCCCTCAAGTTTTTTGTCGCCTATCAAACTTGTTTCAATGAAGATCCGTCCAAGTTTACCTTTGTCCAAATTGATCATCCAAAAACAGCTTTCGTGGCGCCTTGGATCTTTGGTCTGTTTTGGGAGTTTCTTTCATCAATGGACACAATAGATTTGATGGATGAGTGGGAAATTGGAGTGAAGAACTTCTCAAATAGTAAAATTGTCGGAGAAATATATGACGCTGCCACACATAACATCGAGCTAAGGTGCATGCTAGACCTTACCATAAATTACGGTTATATGCCAGCAATTCGATACCTGACCTCAACCGTAGAGCACCCAGCCGAGTACCTGCAAATGAAAAAGGACGAGATTTATAAGCTTATTGAAGAAACCAAGGAATACTTTTTCCGCATTGCATCCTCGGAAATCGATGCAAATGAGATGAAAATGGGGGAGTTCATTTTTAGCAGGGAGTTTCTCGTCGACGTAATGATGCCGTTGGTCAGCGGACTGTTGGACGAGTTTGCGATCTTTGATGAGCTCGTTTTTGGTGAGGATCATTTGAGAAACTCGTTAATGGCTATTGAATACACTGTAGAGAGAGCCCGTTTAAACTGGATGGGATCTACGAACACTGAGCCGGTTCTGAGATGGTGGGGCTTTGGTGGGCCTGGGGATATTCAATATGAGTTATTCGACATTCGTCAAGGGTAATCATTAATCATGTATACAGATAATTCTTAAAGTCATGATTGAATTTGAAGTGGTCTTTTATATTTTCCAGATTTATCAAAGCACCAGAATTGATTGAAACATTTCGACCTGTCAATTTTAAGCAGTGGTATAAGTTCCTGGGAAGACCGCACCCAAATTATGTCCTTTTTCTTCTCTCATTATACGAAGGGCCTTACCATGATGAGACGCTGTTTCTCGAATTGGGCAGCGTAACTGTGAAAATCATCAGGGCTATTTACTCCCTCCTTATTGAACCCTTCTACGATAGCAGATATCCTTCATTTGAAGACTGGAAAGACTGGATATATTATGGTGAACCACGAGATAACCTACCTCGAAAATGCAGTTTTTTGCGTGATGGCGTATACAAGCCGAAGATGGATTTCATATTTGAATTTAATCACAATATAACAACAGGAGTGTACACGTGGAGCCTTGACCATAGTTTCCAAACTGTTTTAAGCCTCAAGCAGACACTCCAAATTCTTCACAAGAGGAGAAATGAACTTTCAAGCGAGCGATTAGACTGGAGTGTACCTATTGAGAGAAGACGGCATAGAATGGACAGGCTCCTTCCGGGGAAGCTGTTGTCGAATTTTACTGAAGAGCAGCTATTTCTAATGACTTATGTGCGGAACCTTTGTCGTGGCAGTTGGAAAGATCACGATGATGATTTGAAGAAGAAACGTTTTTATCTTGAGTCAACTGCCTTTTCAGTTCTTATGCAGTTGGAGGAGTTTCAGGTAGTCTGGAACTGTAAGAAGGACGCGTTCATGAGCAACGCTGGGAATGATAGATGCTTCCGGTGGATGCCTTAGCGCTTGTTTAATAAAAAGTAGTTTTATACATTTTTCTCTTCTGTGCTGCATGATTTGTAAATAAATAGCTACAACATATTTATTGTCTATGCCATTATGTCACCTTTTACTGTTCAGATCTTGTACTTGCACTAATTCAGAAATAATGTGCTTCAAAACTTTTATCATGGTCACAATGGCCATGGTTGCTTTGCTAAAACCAATAGTTGTAATAATTGATTGCTATGTGATTGTGATTAACTAAAAACTCTAGAATTTGCCTTTTCTGTAATTTTGTTTGATTCCACTAACTTACGGCTTATCTTATCCTCTTTTGATAAAAATATGCCAGCAAACGATAAGTATGGTATTATTAACCCCAGGGATGACGACAGGTCATGGGGTGGAAATGTATTCAATCGCCGTCATCTCAGGTCCTTCGACAATGATGATGAATACTTCGATATCGATCGTATTTATAATGACGACGGCAACAGAGAGCCCTTCATCGACATCCAAGCAAGTTCCCGGAGGAGAGGCAGTGTTCTCTCCACTGCTCCCACTAAATCCAAAACAAGGTCTAAAGGGAAGAAAGCTCGTGAAGATGACACGGTCTCCAAAAGAGGATCTGCTGGCTCAGCAGTAAGCAGTACTAAGAAGAAAGGCAAAAAATTTAGCATAGAGGAGGAAGGCATTCGGGCGGAATTCTATGAAATGCAGGGAGTCTTCACGGATATCAATTTGGAGACATGGTGGCGCAAAAGTCCTTTGTTTATCCGGTTAAACGCAATTCTTGTGGCTGTCCTCCTGACATTTGCAATAGTGCACTTTATTGCTGGCGTCGCGTTCATTTACAAATCCTTCCGACAAACAATCAGAAGCCCGTATGTGTGCCAGACCCCAGAATGTCAAAAAGCGAGCACCTGGCTGACTGATCCAATGGAACCTTCAATCGATCCTTGTGAAAACTTTTACGAGTACATGTGCAGGAATTATGAGGAGGAGGCATCAGGGGAAGGAATATTATTATCAGAGCTTATCTATGTGCCAGCCTTTAAAGTCGAGTTTGGAGCAAACTCCATTTTGGCCAAGATACTCAAAAACTTTCGGAATGATCCCGCGTATGATCAGACCATAAGATTTTATCAGGCTTGCCTAGATGAACGTAAGAACTGTTATACAAATTATCTTTATGATATTTTAAATACTAATAAACCTGACAACAGGATATAGGGAACTTGCGACGACTGTGAAGAAAGATTTAGCATAATGTGCTTTAATTAGGCAATATTAAAACAAATGGGGTGTTATGAGACCATAAAATACCGATTCTCAAGTTGCCCCAAATCGTTTAATTGAGAAAACTTGAAATTTGCGCTCCAATTGATAGTCGTGTTCGAATGATACCCCACATGCCCTATGATGACGATGAAAAAATTAACCGTTATTACGGTTCCTAACGGTTTCTGTTGCGCAACGGTGTCCATTTTCAAACTTATGCAATCGGTAATGATCAGAAAGCCATTGCAAAAAACAGAATTCAAAAATTTGCTTTCGTTTAGACAGAAAAGCAAAAAGAGTGAAAA
>JAQIXW010005375.1:0-10472 GCA_034700685.1 Willowsia buskii | reverse complement strand
CTGGCCAGAAGGCAAAGAAGTAAGACACGCGAGTGAGCTCCATGAAATGGCTGATGGTGTTAGCAGTAGCGCCTTGTTGCAGGAACCATGTTGACGATGATGATCACATCGAAGAAGCTCACTGTGCGACGAGATGATGACAAAAAAAGTTTTCACTTCCGGGAAAGGAAACTAGCTAAACAATAAACCACATTTTGTAGTTTTTAAGTTTTCAGACTAGACTTGAGTAAGTTACGTAAGTTCATTCATACATTACGCTGGGTGCGCACACCATGCAACGTATGGTTGGTGTGAACGAAGAGTATACAAAGTTTTGCGTATGTGTGCATAATTTTCTAAACTATCTATAATATGCTTCGTTATGTCGGTTTATGCGTAGCCTATATGGCTAGTTAGAAGAATAGAGCTCAGAAGGGTATTACTCTTTTGCTTCGTTTCGTTAAATAGTTTCTTGGCTTGTTTGTAGTCTAATAAAAATCACTATTTTTTCACTCCGGGCTGTAATTTTCTAGCGTTGCGTGTGCGCTACAAATACCCTGTTTACGATAAGTAAATAGTAGGTGAGGTACGCAATCTCAAAGAAAAAAGTGAAAGTTTTTCCCTTGCTTGCTTCCAAACATAGCCAAAGATTCAGTACATAAGAACTAGAAATATTGACATGCAAACCAACAACAACTAGGAACTGTTTTCTAATTTTTGATATGTGGGTGTCTTTCTGTTCGTATTTATTTAT
Source organism: Willowsia buskii (assembly GCA_034700685.1). Taxonomy (NCBI): domain Eukaryota; kingdom Metazoa; phylum Arthropoda; class Collembola; order Entomobryomorpha; family Entomobryidae; genus Willowsia; species Willowsia buskii. The sequence goes on along the minus strand of JAQIXW010005375.1, from coordinate 9,739 downwards.
GAATTCATACAATACTTCTTTCTCACTTTCAGCCATTAGTCTAAAACACGGCAAGTGAAACACTCAAGGCATATCTTATCTACCATGCTACTCCTCCACGAAAGTAACTGATTTCCTTACATATTCGAGGTAAGAGTTAAGTAAAGCTTCGATCTTCACGTGTACAATTTTTCTTTGGTCTTTATATTAATTTCCTTGTCACGGTCGTTGAATTATCATCATCATCTCCGTCACAGTAACATACAACAGTTGATGGGCAAGAATACTTGTCCTTAGTCGTATGTGCGAAAGGGTATGCGTAAGGAATGCAGGAAAACTTGTTTAATAATGATGTGGTAAGTTGTTGTCTCCTGACTTGCCTCACTCCCACCGCATCTTAGAACCAAACTCCGTGTACCTACTAGTCATACCACTATACTTTCTCTCCCTCCATCATTCGGTATGCATTTGTCACCTTCTCACAGAAAACTTACCCTACGAGCGATAGTAAAGTTTACCGTCCGCTCTCGCTACACTTTTTCTTGGTTTTCTTGCTGGCGCTACTCCTTCTAGCCGTCTATACTGTCATCGTTATCACACCAAGAGTCAAAGAAGTTTTTTGTGACCCATGTTTGCGAGGTGCACGATTTGAGTTATGAGATGGTTTTGATGTTAATGATCATCATGCACTATACTGTAGAGAGAGAGTAGGAGATCAAGGTGAATGTCAACTCAAACGGCGGTTTGCTTCCTGGCTCACTGCTCTGAGCAGCAATATAGCATTGCCACTAAAAGTGTTGTTGTCTTGTCTGGTAAGATCTCGGGCAACAGCCTCTTGGCTCCTCTTGCAATTACTTTCTCTGACACAAGTTTTATAACTTATCACAACAAACAACTATCTCGTCATTATGTCTTATCCTGGAGCGTTTCTCCTGTCTTGGTCGGTATTTCAGGGGCACATTGAGCCATCGTTGAGTAGTGCGTGCCACATGGCCTCTACTACAAGTACAGCAGGAAACTATGTAAGCAACCAACCAGCCGACAACTCTGGAAGTTAATCTCCTTTCTATCTGCCAATTTACAGTCAGATCATAGCATTGAGGCATGCAACACATCGTATGCAGTAAGCTACTAACTTTCTCCTCTTAGCTTCTAGTAGGATCATACAGAAAGAGTAGAGGAGGAATGAAAACGACGATGATGGTTACAACCAAGGAGTAGGGAATGAACGAAGAAAATGATATAAAAGGAATGTTAGCTTTCATTCGTTGTGAAAAGTTGCATTCCATACTTAAATTAATTTTATTTCCTCATTCCTCTCATATATTATGTATTTTGCCTGTTAGTGCTGCCCGCGACCGTCTCCTCTCCTCCTGTCTGTGTGCAACGTTACCACAGACTGTCCATTTTATAGGATAAAACGGACTGGCTGAACGACTGACGCCAGAAGAATGACATTCGTGTGATGTTTCATTTCAACTTCAACTTGGTCTCATCAAACTTGCGTACAAAGTAAATTTGATTTGATATGGCAAGTCATCGTCCTCTCCGTCATTCTCTCGTTAAGTAGTCAACTTTTTTTGTGGAGGATTGAGTGAAATGCTTTCATTTCCTGGAAACTAGAATTGCGAGAGAGCAGTGAGTACACTGCACAGCGAACTCCTACACACACATTATAATAATTTGTTACGGTTTTAATCTCCATTCCGTCTTCCCTACTACACATAACGTTCTGCTTGACTTGAGCACTTTTTCCCTTCTCTTTTTATTGAAGAAATCTTTGCCGAAAATGTTAAAGTTTTCAACTTATGATAAAACTGTATACATCGGGACTTGTTACTGCCCCACCGTAACATTTTAAGTGGGGAGTTTAAAAAAATTATGCTAGCACGCTTGGGATTTTTTCATTTGCTTTCATTGAAAACTTTTTTTTATTTTTTATGATTTACGCTCTAAAGCATTTCATAACTATAACTGAAGGAAAAGAGAGAAAAAAACTTCAATAGTAAGTTTAATATTTTTTTACAACTCTAAGAGAACTCTGCGAAATAGTGATAGTGCAAGTAAAGTGAGAAAAGGAAGAAAATTGGGAGAAAAAGCTTTTTACAGCATCACATCGAACACGGCAATTTTCTGTCTGGCCTTATTAGGACTACTTATTTCCACAGTTTCACATCACATCCCACTGACTAATTTCAGATTCAGTGCACGTCTCCTTCGTACCGATCCTTACACAAGTAAAGTACAACAACTTACTACTCCAGTAGTCTCTCTAGTCGTTTGTACGTCCTACATGACCGTTGCTCCTCTACTAGACTGCCTACTTTAGTTCAAGTTCTAAAGTGTTGCTTATACTCTTGTTGCTGACTACTTGCTCCCAAATGTACGGAACATGGTTCATGGTGCTGTATATACATTATGCAGCAATAGAAGTATATACGAAGGAGAAGCGAGAGAAAAGAAGATCGGGAGAAACTAGCGTAAATTCTGCGGGGAAAACGGATGGATAGATGGATGAGTAGTTTCCTCAAGACATTGTGTGTGTACAAAAAGTTAAGAATGTGTATATTATTATACATACATGTCGTGCTTATCATCAGTGTGCCTGCGCTTTCCGCGTATTTGTATGGGTGAAATGCGTCGTTGAGTTGTTTGAAGGGATAACGAACAACGGGAATGAAAAAAGAAGAGGGAAACTGAATGTGTGTGTGTCGGTCGGTTGGTGTTATGGTGTAACACAAGTTTCCTTTCTTAGAATTTGCCATTTCCCATAATAATACAAATAGATTATATGCTACGACTACCACTGCGTCTGGCGATGGCGTTGGTAGCTGCTATATCTTCCTGGACTGCTGCAGTGCATGAATTCAGAATTTAGCCACTATTGTGCTGTATGGCACTCTGCTGAATATTTTGTGAATTGTGAATGTATGTGCTAGTTTTAGTTTTGGCTTGCTTTGAGTTTGGCAGAATAAAAGTATGAGCACAAATATAATCGTTACAGCAAGAGCAAGAGTACGCACTAAAGAAATGAAGAAAATGCAGCAAAACTTAAAAAGCCTCTTTGTAGAGTTCAGACGTTGGTAAACGGTCCGTTGGTTGTGCAGCGTGTAAAACATATGAATTATGATACATGATGTGTTAGTATGTATCTGAGTTCAATGCTCTGTTATAGATAAAACTGGAGAAAAATTCTTCGCTTATGATTTAAAACATTATAAGAATAAAAAGTCTTTCAATTAGATGCATTGAAAACGTTGGCACTCCAGGGTAATTTCGAATTTTACATTATTTTTACAATTTTTCCTATAAATATTTTATCACTGCGACTCTGCTTCCCAAACCCAGATTTCGAGGTGAAGAATCATACAAATGATCGAGTTGCTATGTTCAATGTAGGTAGTAATTTTATCCAAACTTGGCTTTGAGAACCAACTCAGCAATAGTCCTCCATGAATTTGAAATGCATTCAGTTGAAATAAATAAATAAACAGAGAAGAATAATGTGCAAAGAAGGGAGAGCTTCACAAGAACTCCTAGTACTGTACTCGAAAGTTTCTAGGTAAATTATGCTTCTCCACTCCATACAAAATGAAATGTACCAATATTCTCTAGAGTACATTAATTTCCCTTCCTTCCTGACTGCATTCACCCTGCAATCATTTTGTATAGGAATAACTGCAATTATCAAGCATATCTGCTCATATTTCAAAATCATGCATGCATCTGATTTTATTGTACTTTTCATATTCAGTCAGGAGAGATGCAAAAAGGCTACAGGGTACAAATCATGCCGAGTCACTCAAAGACAATTTATTATTAGTCAGTTCAAAGCAAGTTCCTTTTCGTTCTGCAATTGCAGTGGTTGTTAGGTACAAAACTTTCATTATTACAAAATCGGATATTGTATGGCATTGGACTGCCACCGTGACTGTGCAATTTCCTTCCTTCACTTCCTCCTCCAGGTTCTCATGTCTTGTTATTGCATTCACTCGTTTTCTACCGGCATCGCTGAAATTACATAAGCACCTACCGTAAAACGATAACAATTTATTATTCAAGCCATTCTGTACTTTCACTTTGTTTATTTACAATACTCTCAATACATTTTTACATTCATTCGTTACGTCCCTGAAGTGCTGAAGGTAATAAAATAGAAAATCTGAGAAGTCTGGGCCCCATGAAGAAAAGTAGCTTTCAAACATTAATTTTCACTTGACAATATACTTACTTTACAGCCTTATTTCAGGATGGATGTTCTGACTCTCCCTTTACTTACGACGACAACAAGTTCATTTTACTCTCGTTCAGAAGAGAATTCGACAAACAACAATTACAAATGTATGACAATACAGAAATAAGTATGGCCCCAGTGTGAGTTGCATTTTATGTTGTATATTTGGAGTGAGAGAGGGAAAGAGAATTAGAAACATTCCTTTTCCAATCTTCTACAAAAGGAAACAAGCGATACGACAATAATATATACCATAAATACATGAACATATATATATAGAGAACATGAAAATATGAAATGAAAGTAGCATCACACAGGAAGTTGCATAGAAAGCAGCAGCTGAATAATAGAAAGTATTCAAGGCTGCGTAAGAATAAAGGCAAACACTGTTCTTCTCTCTTGTGTGTGCATTGTGCATTTCCGGCATTTTCATGGAAAACGGATGATGGAATGGTGAAGAATAAAATGGAAAAGAGGAGACGATTTTGGAGGGAAGGGATGTAAAATATCTCGTTATGTTCCTTTTGAAATTACTACTGCCACCATTCCGTATTTCTGTGTATGCATTTCATTGTACTTGTGTGAGACGAACAAGACAAGGCCATTTTACACCACCAGACGATGTAATACTTTGTGCAAGTAGTAGTGATACTTTATGTAAAAGCGACTGGTGTTGAGAGAGACTATGAAAACGAATGAATAATGCGAATAAGTACACATCTGGGGGTTTTCTGAACAGCGGTATTGCTCGTCGTTTTTTGTACTTTGTTTCTATCTATTTCTCTGTAAACATTGCCACTTATAGAAAGGTAGTTTATAAACTGAGATAAAATAATAATATCGACGAATACTTTGATATCAACAACAACGCTACTTTCAAGACAGACGCAAATATAACTGAGGACAGGCAAGATGGGAAAAAGTTGTATGCTGATTTGTGTAGACGTATGTTGAAGATATAACAAGGAAAGTAAACAGAGTTCCAATAAAATGAACGTAGGGAAAGTAGTGAAAGTGAAAATGCTAATTTTAGGGCCACTTAAAACCCCTTGTTTCACAGACAGCCACTTCAACCTCGTCCAAACTGACTAGCTATACAGTTAAGACATGTGATTTTGATACCTTCTTCGTCAATGTCTCTTCTCTCCTTTTTCAGCAACGTTTAACTGAATAACTATGCGTGGGAGGGTGGGAAAAGAGCAACCAGATAGTTTGTCTGACAACGCCAATATCCTGTACACTTAATATCATCAGTTTTCACTCAGAAAGAATTTCAGTTTTCATTGCTTCCTTCCTTCCGCTAAACAAAGAATTTTGTAAAGGAAATTTTGACAAGATGTGTTCATTTTTTAACATTAATAATTGTTCTACGCATAAAATTTTTAAATTCCTTAATAATTTTTAGGGTATTACTTTATCCAGCATCTTTACTGCAATCATGAGGTTGTAAAGTTTACTCTTGCAGTCGTGTAATATTTTTATTAATGCAATTTACTGCATGCGCGCACCACATTCAAAATAATAATTTGTGCATACAGACAAGGTGGCCATTCGTGTATTTTATCTTCTTTCATATAATTGTTCATAAAATAAAATGCTGCTCAAACATTTTTCTTTATTCCCGTCTTGTTGTTTTTTGGGCCCAACTGCGGCACATACACAGTCGACAGTCGTAATTCCAATTTGACAAGAAAGCAACAACAGAAAGAAAATTCTTTTTATTGCTTCGTTGCATTCCTTTATACATTTTTTCCTAGATAAAATGCATATATTCTACATCTGCACACAAACTCAAAACACCCTTTAACAATTATGTTAAGGAAAAAACACAGTAAAAAATAAAGTGCTTGTTTGCTTAGCGGGCGTAAGTAAGTTTTCAGTTTCAAACAAAAATGCATAGAACACGTTTACCCACGAGACAGAAATATTCACGTAGACCTTTAAGGAATGCCTGGAGAAGTTTATGCCTGCGCTTACATTCGGTTTTTATACTTTCCCTAATCTTAACTCCGCTTTTGTTATGCATATTAGGGCCACACTATTACGTAATACCCATTTAAGCAGTGTGCCTGAAAGCCGAGTTAACTTGCCAGTTGCAGCGGTGCTCTTTATTGCTTCTACGCTTATTATTATTCCAAATCTGAAATGCTATTTTCTCCTGCATAGAAAAATACTCGAGAGAACTAAATGCATTCTATTAACATTATTGTATCAACCAAAAATGCATTTGTCCCGTCTCGCTACTTCACTCTGGAAGGGAATAAAAAATGAAAATTATCTCTATTGCCACCACACACTCGCGTTCTGTTCTAACAGTATACATAGTTGGTAGTGAAAATAATAACATTAAGAAACAGCGAGCAGCATACTCACGTTCGCATACTGTACATCTATATATCTACCATCCCATAAAACGATCTCTGCCAAAGTTTCGTGTGCTTCTTGTTTTCTCCACTACTAAATGTACTGCAGCAGACAACTCGACATGCAAGCAGAACAAGACAGAAGACCGGCAACGATGATGACAAAATTATGGTTCATTGCATGCACTTCATGCAACGAGCAGCGTTCCATTTTCTCTCCCTGCAGGACTTTTTCTTTTGCCAGATTTTCTTGTTTAGATTTTTGGTTGAGCTGAGATTTTCAGGATAAAAGCTTTGATACCAGAGAGAAAATGAAGAAAGTTGCACGAGATGAACTGATCTTCCTTTCTTGTTGTTGTGTCTGTTTGTGATTCATCCTGTGTGTGCACCACTGTGCATTAAGGCACAACAACCAATGCAAAAAGTGACTCTACGTTTTTCTCCATTTTCTTCTTACTTTTCTTTTCACCTAAACAACATTCGCATTCTGAATCAGAAGCAGGAGGCGAACGAGACAGATAGATAATATATCTTTTTTGTGCGTTTTTGATGTTGGTCCCGCTACAGTGCTCGGCAGATGATCATAATACAGTTGAGTGAGATGAGGACACGATAGTGTAGCACAACGGAGAGGAAAGCAGAGATTTACAATTGTGTATGGTTACTTTTTACGTAGTTTTGTGTGTACTTTCTTTCCTTCCTTGACTGTTTGGTATTTAAGACGTATGCATTAATTTGAAAGGGAAAAGAACGAGCTGTCATCATTCCCCCAACTCCACTTTATCATATCTCCCTGAAATACCCAGGACATTTTACACAAAGTGTGTGTGTGGTAGCAAGCTGCAATACAAAGCCTTAGACGGTTGTGTACATTTTGAGCAAAGTGTTTACGTTCTTTGGACTTTTGTCGTTGCTTTTATGGTTGACGATTACAAAAAGCACAAAACGCCTGCGACGATGATGATGACGATGCATTTTCGTTTTAGAAGTTTACTTACTTTTAGTAGTTTGTTTTTGTTACGCTTGTATATTGTTACTTTGCTTCTGAATAATAATGGGAGCAGTCTTGTCAGTCATGAGGACTCACACAGAACATGGAAGGACGTCGAGGAGGCAAAGGAAGCGAAGAAAAGTAAACAGAAGAATAGGTTCAGAAAAGTACATTCTATATCTTATGTTCTTACCTCCACTCTTCTTATTAGCTCCGTCAGACGTGCATTTCAGTTCATTATGATCATGTCATTGTTTTTGTTCATGTCTAAATAAAATATACATACATAATCTGTGAATCTCATTATAGTTATTGCTTATGCCCGAAAACGTCTGCTAGCAAGAAGATGGTAAAAAGGAAAGACATTTCCCATTTACAATGTATTTAGCTACTAGTGACTAGTTCATCGTTAACTCATCAGCCACATCATCGTCATCACAGTACTTCCACGAGAAAATGGAAAAGTAAGAAAATCATATAATTGTGATCGTTTCCACTTTCCGCTCTGCATTTCCTTCTATTTGCTTGCCTACAGCTTGTGCAAGGAAATCTCAGTAAAATGAATGAAGAAGACGGTGAGGTATAAAATGAGAATTGGAGAATCGTCGTTAACTGAAATAATATGAGGTAATACAAAAACTCTGTTCAGTGGGAGAAAAGAGGAAGGAGAAGAAGACGTCGACTTTTAGATTTCCGTTTTGTGTTGCCGTTCGTCATTTTGCATAGAACACATAATATGAAGGTAGCGAATCGAATAACATTTTATATTGTGATGAGAAGACCAAACCAAGGTGAAGCTATATTGCTTCATCATCTTCCTTGAGTTCGTTTCATTTGGGTTTGAAACGGTAGTAAAATGTAGCTAATAAAAATAAAGGGTAGCTTATGTAATGTTGAAGAATGGTGGCTCTAATGCTTCCAATTTCCATCACTCACTTTATAGCCCTTTTAACTTTATGGACAAGTGGTGATTGACTCGAATGAAAGGACGTATGTCTGCTGTTCAAATAATATAAATGGCAATAATATCTTTGGTTTAATATGAATAGAGGGATTGAATGAATATATATGTACTAGGTTGGCATACTCGGGACAATGCTACATGCTCCACATTTCCCCCTTTCTGCTTCTTAAGAGAAAATACTCTCTTCAGTTGATGCTTTACTGCTGGTGGGGAAACTAACGGAAGGAAAGATGATAACGAGAAAAGAGAAAGAACCCTTTTGGATAGGAAATGAGACATCTGGATCTTATCAGCCGCACAAATGCTGCTAGGGAGGACGATTGACGATAATGCTTTTTGATTTTCTATTCATTCCCGAAAAGTTACAAATACTACCAAGAAGTGTGCATATACATTTCTCTAAAGTTTACAGCGGGATCGACCTAGATAACAGAGTATGCAGGTTCGATTATGAGAAGTTTTAACATTTCCTTACTAATCTTAAATGAAAATCTTGATTTTTCGGTTAAAATAAGGAAATTTTCAAAGTTTGAAGATTGAACACTTTTTGGAATAATAGGACGTTCAGAAAGACTCCTTTTGTTTTTGAAGCTCTATAATAATGCATTTAGGAAATCATTTTTTCTGAAGGGAATAAATTCAAGTTAAATGGAAAGCACGTGCACTTATGTACCTTCAGCGAACTGTCACCACCCTCTTTTCCATACTGTATTTACTAAACCGGAAAATATTTTGATTTTTTATCACAATCTTTATTATTAAACATTTTCGTAGCATATGGCATCGTTATTGTCATTATTACTTTCAGCGTTGATTACACCACTTAGTATTTATATATATCACCTTTTCTCCACAAACCAAAGCATATTTATTGTTAATTTTTCAATGTCAAGCTCACTATTTATAGTGATCAACATATACAAAACCAGACGCTCCCCCACTACCACCCTTTGTGCTTTTGTGAACTACTAATAAAAAACAAACAAGGAAGTTTTCACGCTTGTCATGTATAACCCTTTCGCAGTGAAAGGAAATTCATCATCATCTAAATGCTAGTGTTTGTGCAGTACCGTCGACTTTTATGGTAAAATAGTCCATATTTGAAGGAAAAGAGGTTGGGAGTGTTTTTTATTCGTGAAAAAATGAGCTAGCTTCCTAGCTTTTACTTTGAATCTTATCATCATTGAGTGTCACCTATTTTCGTGTCG
>JAQIXW010005374.1:0-10472 GCA_034700685.1 Willowsia buskii | reverse complement strand
GCTGTGTATGAAGGCAATCTACGCATCGAGCTCGTTCTGTGCTGTGCATGCATGCAAGTGAATGCGTTCTAAGGCAGATCCAAGTAAATTACACACATACATAGCAGAGACCCATTTCGTAGATTACCCTTATGCATAGGACAACCTCACTTTTTACTATGGGCAAGAGTGATGACAAACAACGTGCATTCCGTCCGCATTACTTCAGGGATTCAGCAGTTTTGCGTGAAAGACACGCAAATTTCAGCCAGTATGGGTAGAAACAAATATTTCTGAAGTTGGACTTTTGCTTCTAAATGGATTACACAAAGTCGTTTAGGTGCCAATCTCATTGCAAAAATTTTGCAGATTGTTGGGTGGCTTTGATTATCTTAGCTTATCAATCGAATTTATAACATGGGAAGAAGGAAGAGAACGGCGTATCATTTTTGGGTACATTTCTGTTTTTGATTGTTCAACCTGGCTGGAGAAGAAAGCGGCCTACTGGAAAAGTGTTCGTGACCTTTGGCTTGTTCACCGCAACTGGACAATTTCTGTGTCAAAAGTGCTTCGGTACAAATTATCATCTCTCCCAACTAAAATAAGATGCCAAGATGTGGTAAAAAAACTTGGATGGAAAATTTTGCCAAATAAACAGTGTCAACTAATTTTTCTGTTTTTCTATTTAAAACCATAACTCCAACTAATATTCAATTAACACATGCATATAACATGATGAAAATTGTTTCAATAAATTGATTACCATTTCTACGGTGAAAAATTACACAATCAATATATCTGACCATTAACTTGTGTGTTTTATTTCCAAGTAATTTTGAAGTATCACGATTCCCACAATATTTTTCAGACAAAGCAATATTTTAAAATTAATAATAATTAATATAAAATTAACTGGTACTTACATTCACAGAAGTTAAACTAACCTGCCTTCTCCATCTCCACTACAACTAATAATTAAACAAGAAGAAATGAGAACGGGAGATGTGAAAGAACTCAATTTTTTTCGATAAATCTTATTATTTCTTTCAGAGTAAATTAGAAAAAGAATATTTGAAACACTTTCATTGTTTGTAATCACACTTATTACTTGCTATTACATATTAATTTGAGGATTCTTAAATTGCACTATTAAATTAAATCACAAAAAATTATTGCCCCACTCCAAAACCAACTGCGAGAGTTCCGAGCAAATGAAGTCTCTTTTGATTCCAACTATTCGATAAACTCCTTCTCACCGCTAAAATATCAAATACGAACTCGTTATCGAATCATTATTTTAAAACCGCATAATAAATATTTACGAATAATCTTTTGAAATTGGGTATAAAGTACTTACGAATAAATCAGTGATCGAGGATTAACGTTTGTGTATTTGGCCAGCTCTCCCTTCCAAAATATTCCCAGCTCCCCCTAAAACATAGACAGAATAGACAAAAACAAATACAGTTAAAAAGTTAATGCTTTTCACAAAATTAAATTAAATACAAAAATATTTCATACATCGCGTTCCTCTATCTTCGTTCGTAGAGCAAAATTTTTGAGACCAGGAAGTTCGAGAAGCCCACATCTGTAAAAAGAGATGGGTGGCAATCCCCAAAATTCCCATACGAAGCTTTCTAGTTCTGAAGAGAGAAGAGGGGAAAAAATTAGCTTGCAGAAAAGCGGACAAATGATAAATAGTTAAACTTTAAAATTACTCACTGGTCAAACATGTGATGTTAGGCTTTCGTGCTGTGATGGGTCTCCAGGTTGGCACCTCTCTGTTAATTCTCTCCTCATCTTGCTTGTCATAACCAATGACTGCTGCCTGGATGTCGTTACCATTTACAATCAAAGATGTCAAGTTGGGGTAAAGTTGGCAAATTAAGGAGACGCTCTCGTTTGTCGCAAGACCCAACTCCAGTGTATTCACGTTCGGAAACTTCAATGCCGAAAATTCCAGAATATGTTTCCCTCCATGTGGAGGGGTAATGGTTAACTGTGTGATGTTCTCGTAGACTGGCATTTCTACAGGAAGATCTTCCGGAGACTGTTGCTGGATGGAAAGCGCATACAAGTTGGGAGCAAGGTCCAGAAACCTCATCCTACCCAGTGGCACACTAACAAGCTGGAGCATCTCCAGCTTTGGGAAGTTCCCGCCATTTGGAGGACAAAGGATGTCATCCGCATCCCACTCGTGCAAAAAGTCTCCCCCCGTAAGTGACAATTTTTGGAGGGTGGCAGCGTGCGCACAAATCAGGTCCCGATAGGCGGTCTGATGCTCTTCCTCCTCGGCAACTTCGAATCCCGAAATACCTAACCCTTCCAATTTCAATCCGCCATTCACCAGAGCAGGAAGTATTGCGCGGGCATTTTCCATCTCCCTCAGATCCACAGTTACTTTCTTCAGATTCCACAAGCTACCGTTTTCCTCCCGAAGTCTTCCAAGACACTGGATCAGCTCACTGGTGCAATGAGATCCACAATAGAGGTTCTGTGTAGACAAATGAAAGACAAAAAATAAAGTTTCTCAATTTAAAAATTCTAGGCGGTTAGAGGTCACAACTGGTTACATCATGCTTACAAGGAGGGATGGGAAGCGGGCGAGAATGTGAATCCCATCCTGTTTCATGGCCAACACATTGTTCCCTTGACAGTAGAAGGTTTTTAAACTTGTGTTCAAAAGATCGGCGGTTGACACCAACTCCATGGACTTCCGGTTATCATTTGGAGGATTTGTAAACCATGTGTAAAGGTGAAGGTACTCCAGATTTGGGGTAAACTCACAGAGAATCCTGATCATTGCGCGAGCAGAGCTGAAACACACATCCTCCAAGTCTAAATACTTGATTTGGTTTCCACAATGTTGCCAGAAAACTGGATTATCTATTAGTCGTTCATGTCCACGGCAGAGTTTGAAGGTGGTCGCGAGCGGCGTCTTCAACCAAGTGCTGTCTCTCGCTGTGATGAGCTCCACAAAGCCTGATAAATCCTTCGGATAGGGATCCTTCACCCAAATGGTTATTTTGGAGAGCTCTCCCATTTTCTCCGAGCACACAAGATTCCAAACAGGGCACACTTGCCGATACGACTTCAGGTCTTGGAGGGATGCCTTCTCGAAGATCAACTCCAGTATCTGTTGTGGAAACATTTTAAATGAGATTTCATTATGTAGTTATTAATTTTCACTAATATGGATGGTGAAAGTGCACTGCTTGCTGCTTGTCACTGAACAATTTTCATTTTGAACTCAAGTCACATGTTGGAGGTCAACTTACCACATGATTTTGAAGTGGGTGTACTTCTCCTTCGCGAATTGGCTCCATCTTTTTACTTCTTTTTGGCTGTTGTGGTGAAAAAAACTCTGGAACTTTACTTGCGCTGGACAACAAACTCAATAGAATATTTAAAATTGCTTATTGCTTTTTTACTATTATTTTTCCTTGTGTGTTGACAAACAACTCAATGCAGAGTGGAGATGGTGATCCTGCAGCTGAATCTCTTTAAAAAAAGCAGATATAATGCACACTCTCTGTCAACATGGACAGGTAGTGTTCCAAATATGCAGTCGTAAAAATAGTAAAAAATCATCAGCGTTTTTTTACCTGAAATACATAAAGCAGTGTAGTACACAGTCCATGCTAAAAAAGTGAAGCATCTTATTTGAAGCAGTGTACACTTGTGTGATGGAATGCTATGAGAAATAAAGAAAATGTGCAGAGATCGAGATCAGAGCGACAGGCAGAGATTTTTCTGCAGGATGGAATACCTGTTGCATGGACAGCATCAGAGTATCTAATAAATTTTGAGCTCTGTTTGTGGGGCGACTTGAGATAAATCTTCAAGCGAATATCTATGAATCTTTCGAAATTTCAGGTAAACTGACCAAATTCCTTATATGGAAAACGTGGACACTGAATCGGAATGGGACCTCAGATTTAAAAATATATTATCCGTTTAGGAAGGAATGGTGACCTCACCATAAGTTGCTGAATCGCGCAGGAGCATGTAACTTTTCATTGAAGCTCTGCCAACTGATCTTCCTTCTTGTGTAACCAACAAGCTTAAAAACACGATGCATAAAAACAGATTTGGTCTGGACGAAGACGAAAGATGCGTGATGCTTCTGTTCTCAATTCTCACCTCAAAATATTCCATCTTATCATATGCCTTCGGTTGATAGAATGAGAATGATGAGGTTTGAAAAATATGTTCGAAAATATGACCTCCAAGAAGCTATTTGTTTCGAATGCAATTTAGTTTAAATTGATATAAAAATAAAAAATAATTTGTACTTAACTACACCAATTTTTATTTGATCTTCGTGTTTCTTTTTTTATTGGTGGCTTATTTCAGGTACATTTGTTTTTTCTCTTAATGATTAAAACAGTAGATAATTGTTAACTGTAGAGGTAATTAAAATTCATTTCACTAACAGAAGAGTAAACGCTTAAAATGTGAATTAAGATTACCTATGCAGGTGATCAAAGTTAAAATAAAATCACTAACAACTTTATGAATTTGTTATTTGTAAAAAGTTAATCATTATTTTTTTTACCACAGTTACATCTTCACTCTTTATATCAGAAAGACACTCACTAAACTTGTCTTTTACACAAGAAATCAGCTAATTGCCTACTTAGCTATTCTAAAAATAAGAACATAAAAATAATTAAAACCCGCGCGAAGAGAAGGAGCACGAATTACAAATTATTGAACTATAACAGCTTTAAAATTCCATTCAAAACAGAAACTTTACAGTCTTCAAATCTACTTAACTAACTATTCATTATTTTGAAACTAACACTTTTCTAATAAGTGATTATTCTTCATTAAAAATTTTAAACACTTTTTACTGACCTGACCACCTAAAAAACTTAATTGTACTTTTCAATCAACACAAAATATTAGTTGCATATTTTAAAAATCACACTCAAACACAAAAAAATATTCAGCTTTTCTCGAAGGTCACGCACAGGTTCTTTTTGGGGAGGGGGCATCGCCATTTGGGATGGGTGAGGTGAGTAGTCGATAGAGGGGTCATTGTATTCACCACCGCCTCCTCCGTCTTCCTCATTGTAAATGTGCTGTGGTTGCTGAGGTGGACCCTGTCTGTTCGAATTTTGAGGTGGTCCTCGAGAGTGATTGGAGTTGTTGTTGCCTCCTCCTCTTCCCTCCCTGGAAGGTGCGGGGTACTCAGTATTCGTGAAGGGAGGAATCCTCTGCTGCTGCTGCTGTTGAGGCTTATCTTGATGAGGATAACTCTTCTTTGACTCGTTCGAGCGTTGATCCCCTCCACTAGTGCCGTTCACCACCATCCTATACTCCTTCTGAGGCTCTCCTCCCTCCTATTATTCACCTCATATTTTCTTGAACCTTCCCCACCACCACGGCTCCCTCCAATTCTCTATCTCTACTATTCTCATAACTATTATTGTAACTATCCCTCCCATCACCCCCTCTGCCACCTCCTCCTCTCATATTGCTATTCCTTCCCTCTCCCATCATCCCCCCACTTTTAGGTCCATTGTTTGAATTGGAGTAGTCGTTATAGTCCTGCTCGTCTCTGTTGTCCCTGCGGTTGGGATATCTGTTCCGATTCGTGAATTCGTTTCTTCGACCGCCTCTCCTTCCTCCCATGTTCCCTCCGCCCCTTCCACCTCCACGGCCTCCTCCTCTTGAAGAGTAGTTGTCTACATCTCTGTCATAGTCACCTCCTCTTCCCCCACCTCCCCCTCTGCCTGGTCTTCTGTTATTGTCTCTGCTCCCATTATTCTCCACGTCCCATCCCCTCCGATCACCCCCTCTCCTTTCTTGCTGTTGACGAGGAGGTGGATCCTGTCTCTCTCTTTGCGGAGGCGGTGCAGGTTTCGAAACAGGAGGTGATGTCACTTGGGAGGTGGTCTGCTTCTGAACTTTCGCTTCAATAGTCTGAGAGATTTCTACAGCCGGCTTGTCTCCTCCCCCGCCACCTGCAAGTTCTTGGAAATCTTCATATTCGTCCTTCGAGTCTCTTCGATTCCTTTGCCCACGTCCTCCTCTGCCCCTTCCTCTGAATCCACCTCTCGGCTTCTGGTACGCTTCCTCTTCTTCCCATCGCCTCGTATATTTAGTGGGTCCTCTTCCGTACCGACGTCGCCTCCGGGCTCTTGGGGGTTGATCCTCACTTCTGATGTCGTAGCCATACAGGGTCTGCAGCTCCTCTTGGCTCTTCGGGGCCTGCTCGCTTTCGTCGAACTTGTCATGTGACCATTTGTTCAATCCATCGGTGGGGCGCTTTGGCTTCTCAGCCTCTTTTTTCGCTTCTTCGCTGACCTCCTCCGTCCTTCAAAATTATTAATTAAAAATTATTAATTACTGATGAGCACTTAACAATATAATTAATTACAAGATAAGCACTACTCACGTTTCTTCCTCAACTTTAGTCCTGTCGTCATGCTCGTAAAAGTAGCCTTTCTTCGGGATAAACTGTGGATTCTTCCTGTCCTCGTCGTCGTCCAACGGCTTCTCCTTCTTCTGCTCAGTGCCCTCCTCATCCTCCTCTTCTTCGTCTTCTAGCTCCTCATCATCCTCAACTTCTTCCTCTTCTTCTACCTCCTCCTCAATTTCGATCTCCTCCACGTCCTCTTCATCGTACTCCCCCTCAGCCTCCTCAGCACTTTCGTACTCCTCCTGCGAGTCGTGGTGAACTGTGGCGGGTTCCACTTCCTTCAAAGAAAACAAATAAAAAACACCACTCATTTCTCGAACATAACCACCAATTAAAATTTACAATTAAGTCTAAATTAACTAATTATCTTACCCGCTTCGCCGTAGGCACTGCTTCCGTTGTGGTAGACATTGCCGTAAAATGTCTGACCAGAGATTAGTCCCAAATAATAATTGTTTGTCTGTCACTGCAACCTAATTAAAATTAACCACAATTAAAAAAACAAGTTACAAACCAGTTAAACTGTTCGAGAGCACACTAGATATTTTTTCGAGCACAATATTTTTTTTGTGTAAACACATGCGTCATATTTTGAGCGAAATAAGTCGATTCTATTTTTAAAGTGGTGGTGGCGCTTCTCTGTCTTCTTCTTTTCGTCTGACTTGAGTGGAGATGATCGAGATGACTTGCTTCTCGAACGTCACATAAAAAACAACACTAGATACACCACCGCCGCCACCAAACCACCAGTCTTCAGAACTAATGAATTTACTGCGAAGAAAAGAGAGATGAGTTGGAGGTGGATTGAACACAGATGAAAGGATATCTCTCATTTTCGAACAAAAACAAGAAAAGTAAATAAAAAACAAAGTAAAATAAATGTTCACAATTTTCTAACTTTTGTCTAACTGTTGCTCTGAGCAATTATGAATTTGTTGAAAGTTATCAAGCTACTTTACTCAATTTCTCCAGACAGTGTGGTCACATCTGTTCGCCTTCTAATCCACCTCTTTTTGTTTACATTTTATTCTGGCGTCGAACAAAACCAACCTATCATTTCATGTTTTATCAAGCCCTGATAACCCTCCTAGATAAGATAATATCACCATCACCATACTAACATTTAAATTTCAAACGGTTACTATTCTCCCCTCCTCATTTTATTTCCGAGAGGAAAACAAAAATAAATTATTGATCAAACTTCACACAAAAAAGAAAACCAGTTGGAACCAAACCACCTAAGTCGTTTTCCATAACCGGAAGTTTACTAAACTCGGCAGGACTTTATCAGTCATATTAATTAGTAACTCCCGAGATAACCTGAGGCTTATCAAGAAAACTAAAAATATGAGTGGAGGAGGAGGCGACGTCCCTTGTTCAGTGTCAACTGAGAAGCTACTCCTTGGAGAGCAGAAGGAGGAAGATGAAAAGGAGAAGACTCCCCATTCCACCACTACCACCTCCCCTCCAAACCCTCCAAAGGACCTGACCCCTCAACAAATCAAGCTCGCCAAATTCTCCGACCCAAAACTGGATCCCACCTGGCTCCACTCCGAGCTCCGGAAGGAGATCTGTAGGGAGTCTACCTACAACCTGGAGAACGACGCGAAGCTCAGGGCCTGCAGCCAAGGCACTGTCAACTACGAGCAATTCCGGTACTCTTAACAATTAACTAACTTTCTAATTACCTATTAACTTCCTATTTAAAAAACCTCTCTCTATAAAATCAAATACCCGGCGACATCCCATAAATCAACCCACCACCCCCAGACCATCCCCTCCAATCATCCTTTCCACCTCTCCACCTTTTAATGACCCCACCTGTCAGCAATTAACTATCTTCTCCCAACCCATTAAAGTTTTAATTGACTTACTTCCTGGAACCCAATTTTTTCCACTAATTCACAATTTGCGTCACTGAAAACTATTTTTCTCTGCACAAAACCTCTCAACTTTTCACTTCTCCAACTAGTTTTAAAACTTATCCAACTAATTATTTAACTGTTATCGGTTTCTAGTTTAATGGCTACATTAAACAAGCCATTGTTATCATAAATTATGTGGACTCCTCCATGTAAACTTTTTTGTATATTTTTTTTATCTTGAGAGCAGAAGAATAGCTTGAAAGACTCGTCGTATTTTTTATTCTCTCGAGAGAAGTTAAATGTTCAAGGCAAAAGTATTTTGCGTGTGATTATCTTCTTATTCAGCTTATTTTTCTTCTTTTATGTATTTTAACCTGAGCACAGACAAGAGAAGTAGGTACACTTATCAATGGCTAGATTGTATTTTTCCCGTCTAATCGTTGCCGTGCTATGCCGTTTATATTTTTTAAGCTGAGCTTAGAACATGGGTAGTTTAAGGGGCTGTCCATCTATGACGTCACTACTTTTTGAGGGGGTGGGTGGGTACCAATATTTTTTGAAAATTTTCTTTATATTTAAACTAGTAAATGTGAATTTAGAAGTAGAGAGGGTGGGTGGGGCAAAAAAAATGGGTGATTTGGATGAACGACCCCTTAAATGGAATGAAAATGCCGATATTTTACTCATCTTTTTTACGAGAGGATACTTTGATACAAGCAGTGCTAAAATGTGA
Organism: Willowsia buskii; assembly: GCA_034700685.1. Classification (NCBI taxonomy): domain Eukaryota; kingdom Metazoa; phylum Arthropoda; class Collembola; order Entomobryomorpha; family Entomobryidae; genus Willowsia; species Willowsia buskii. Next base: position 1,465 of record JAQIXW010005374.1, on the reverse strand, counting down.
GCACAAAGAAGAAATATACTTTTATGGGTTATATAGCTGGATGAAATATATACAGTGAATCCTCCTAATAGTATCTGTATTAAGGGGCCCTTCATAAATGACACAATGTAAAAGTGCAAGGTCCTCTCCCCACTTCTCACACACTTTGCAATAAAAAATGTATGGCTTGTTAGGATACCCACCTTACTTCCACCACAATTTTGTGACGTCATTAATGGACGGCCCCTTAAAATGTAGAGAAATAAATATGTACCCAATTCCCATCGCTTTTATCTGAGGAAACACACGTAGCCTTTTTTAGAGGCTATTTTTCTGAAAAGTTTTGAGTTGCCCCGTGTGAGGCTGGTTTTGTAAAAATTGAGTGTTTTTGTAGTGGCGAGGTTCGAGAATACCTCATTCTTTAATTGGTTGGCTGCATGGTTTTGTGCGAAAAAAGAGGCGATTTTTTAAGGAGTTCCATGCATTGCAAAAATATGCACATAATTTTATAAGTGGGTATTGTACTTATCTGGGGTTGATAAGCATGAGGATTATGATAAGCATGCTGTAAATATTTATGGCTTTGGGGGATTGCTAATTATTTTTACATGGGGTGAATTTAGACAAATGGTGCTTGGCGCTCATCTCCGCCCACTGGACAGGAAGGATAAGGTGGAAGGGTGCCAGAATGGGAGGCGACCTCCTGTCGTTTGGAACACTGCAGCCGTTAAGAAAAATGAGGACCATCCTCGACCAGAAGATAGCTCCTCCCTGGAGGATGATGATAAGACTACAGAACCTTCTGCAGGGATCTTCTCTGGTGGACGAGGAGAAGAAGATGGATTGAGTGGAGGAGTCGATGGAGGAAATGGGGCAAACTGAGAAGATGAAAGAGAAGTTCACTGAATTGGATTTTTAACAGTTTTTTATTTAACTTTTAATTATGATAACATCAAGTTTACAGGGAAATTGAGAAATTAAGGGAAAATGTTACAATTAAAGTTGATAATCTATTTTGGAAGAAAGTACATTTTTGAGAATAAAGTTGAAAAGATGAATTATTTTTTGGATTGTATGCTACTACATATTTTTTCTTAATTGTAATTTGTTAATTATCGTATAGTTTAAATACACATAGTTTTGTAAAGCTATCGTTTATAAATTGCTTTGGTGTTAGGTACCAATCGTTTCTTTTTTTATCAGGCCAAAAATCTCAAATCACATGAAGATTTTGAAGAAAAATAGATAATTGTCGGTTATTTTTTGATTGTTGTGATTTACATTGAAAAAAGGTACTCGTTTCCTTCATACAAATTATTCATAGTACAGTTAACAATTAATTACAAGTTTAATTACTGGAAAATATTCACCAAGAAAAGTTAAACGTTTAGAATGGCCATAAGTACAACTTTTTTTGGAAGAAATGGGATTACATTTTTTGGTTAACAAGTGGCGGGCCACAAGCCCATTAAAAATAAACTGTAAT
>JAQIXW010005373.1:0-10474 GCA_034700685.1 Willowsia buskii | reverse complement strand
AAAAAACATTTCTATTCCGGATAAATCACCCTTTTCATTAGCGATGCACCCTATCTATTTTTTGTGCGACATGAGAGAGCAGATGCAGTTTTCAGAGTTAATTCACCCTCAACTCAAGCAGTAACATCAGTCCTCGCACGCACCAAACTCTCCCCCTCCTTCATCCTTGCCCGCATTCTCCACTTATTAATCGTTTTGGATAGAACGAAAGGGGTACCCGGTTTCAAGTCGACAGGCAGCAGCATGCTTCCCTTCGTCGTCTAAAAATCTCTCTGCCAGTTGCATTCGAATATCTTTTGACTTTGACTATCTTGAATTTCTTTTTAACTGTTGTGATAACCATATAAAAGCTCACAATAAAACATTAATCATCTATATGGATGGAACAACATCGAAAACAATGCTGAACAAAGCCTTGGGTTCATTTTTTAATGTGAAGCTCAGCCTATCAGCCTATTGTTGTGGCACTATGGACAAGGTCATCCAAGCTATACGTACTAAAAAATTGGCGTCTCTTCGACTTTATGATGAAATGTTTATAACATTTGATTGGAGTGCTTCACACAGTCAGATACCCCTCCCAATTTACCCACCCACCCTCCATATTCGTGAACGTAATGTATGGACATTTCCTTTTGAGTAATCTGAAAAGCAGTAATATGTAGTAGAGCGAGAAATGGGAGGAATGCGTAGTGTGAGTGTGACGAGAGGAGCACATGTTCACTTGAGCTGTAGAGCGGTTTTCACATTTAGTCAAGATTTCATCATAATATATATGTTCGTTTTTCGTCTACAATTTCAATCATTTTTAATCAGTGGTGTAAATTTAACTGTGATTCCATGGCTTAATTAGAGGTGCCTTTTGTTAGTTTTGTGAACTGTTTATGTGAAACATTATAGAGTTGCTTTTAATTTGATAGTGCAGAGCAATAATTAGTTCCAGAGTGATCAGCTGACTGAACTATTCTTGTCAACCCGGTGGTTCAGAAGATTTTAAGGTTTGTATTTACATAGTTTTGATTTTTAATTTAACATTTAATTAATTAGCAATTATTAGTATACTTGACAATATTTAGGTTAGATTGTAGATAGTGAGGTCTGAGAATTTGTACAGAATGGGGAATAAAAATTGGGAGACGATGAAAGTAAATCTTATGCCTTCACTCGTTTTTGCGTTTGATTCTTGGAGTTTCGGGTTATTTGCTCTCTTATCATTTGTGTGTAATTAGTGATTGATTAAGATTTCTTTATCTTGGGTTTAACTATTATTGCCTTACTCATTTTTTTCACTTATTTTGCAGAACCCCGGGTGAAGATGGCCAAGTACCTGATACAAATCATTGTGTTGGGAACACAAGCTGTTGGACGAGCCTTCGCAAAGGCACTGAGGCAAGAATATCAGGTACCTACAATCTTTCTGAATTAATCATCTGTAAGCTTCTTTTCCCTAGTAAATTTATCAGGTCGTAATTAAAGTTGATCTCTACTTTGATATCCCCCAGGCGAGTCAGGCAGCTGCGCAAGCTCGTCGAAGCACCACAGGAGGAGCTTCAGGAGGAGATAGTCGCACAGTCGCAGAGAACATGCGTTTAGGAATGTCCCTTGAAGAAGCCCGTCAAATTCTCAACATCAACCCTGATGCCAAGCCTGAAGAAATCCAGAAGCAATACGAGCATTTATTCAACATTAACGATAAGACCAAGGGAGGTTCCTTCTACATACAGTCAAAAGTGTATCGCGCGAAAGAGAGACTGGATCAGGATGTTCAAAGTCAACAACCGAGTGATACCCCCACCGGTCAAAGTGAATCTAGTGATTCATCGTCAGAAAAGCAGCAAAAGTCACAGTCGTAGAATCGTTTTTCTATAGTTGTATTTAATATCGCGTTTGTAGTACAGAACAGAGATTCCTTTTAAATCTTTTAATTATTTGTTTAAAAAAACAAAAAAAAATGAGACTTAATTAAACAAAAGAATACGTAAAAATTCATTAATTCACAGAAATTCATCTGTCAGCACATTTATTCACTTTCTTAACAAAACAAACAAGCAAACAAAATATTCATTCGTAGTATTCAAATATCACAAAGTTAAGAAAAATATCTTGTCAACTTATTGTAAATACAAAATTAAATATCAAATTGCATATTTACATACAAATACAATTAACATAATTATACATATACATTAATTAATATAGCAACCATTGTTAAAAGTCTTCTTCCCCTACACTTGGAAGACAATATTGTAGACTGATATCACCAAGTAGGTAGTACAAATGGAGTTTTCTGCTATCGCAGAGACCTAGAAAAAATAATCAAAAATAATTTCCCTTAAAATAGTTTAAAGTATCATTAGTAATTAGATACTAGACAAAGTATGTTAGTCTTCATTTTGAATGTTCATACTTAGAATGAAATTAGAGGGTTTGTTGAGATCCGAGGAGATGACATGAATCAGTGTCTTCATATCCACATTCACAGACCATTCTCGAGTGAGATTTGTACCATCGGCTGGTTCAGACTCGTGAACTGTGCTTCCGTCCGCTCCACCTTAATGAATTACCACAAAAATGATGAATTTGAAGCTATAATAATTTTATGAATATACTTCATGTCATTCAGAAAACTGACTTATGTCATAAATTCGAAGATCCTGGAATTTCACAGTACACTTGACACCGCACGCGTCCACTGAGAAGAAAAGTTTCCCGTTGGAACAACCCTTGATATGAACAAGAGGACCGAGGTTTTTCAATCTTTCGAGGGCTAACCTCACTAGTTTTATCTCCGGCATTGACATACTTATCTGCAATAAAATTGAATAAATATAATATGATAATACCAGCCACATAATATAATCATTGGTACAAAATATTATGCAGATAAAAAAAGTCATAATTCTTACATCAAAATTTGGAACTGTAGGATCCTTATAATGTGACCAATACTTACGGAGAACCAGAGTGACCGGAACATCGTGAATACATGTAGGTGCAGAGTTGATGGATTGCTGCAATTAAATTTAGCATCATTAACAAAATCATCCCAAAATAAATATATTACTAGTTAGGTATGGAATCTCTGTTATCTTACAAATTCAACTTCAAACGTCAGACAAGGAACGACTTTCTTGGTTAACTTTATTTTCAATCCAGCAACGTTGTGTGTAGACCGAAGGGAACTTAAACAACCCGCAATTTTCTCTGTTCATTAAATATGAAAAGAACAAGCCACTTGAACACTGCTCTGCTACAATCTCTTATTCATTACAAGTAACATAACATAAGTACACATCTTCATTGACATTCATGACCCTTCATCCTGCTGACCTGGTGAAATTTCCAAATAAATCTCATTTTCCTCCTCGCTAACTCCCTCAAGCGCATACTCACAGAAATAAGGATCCCTAGGAACCTCCCCCCACGCACTAATTGCAGTGGCTGCAGAAGATGCCTCCTTATCAGAAAGTACAAAAATCAGTTTATCAGCGGTGATCCTCAGCACAAAGTTTCTTGAGCAGCGGGACAGCGCTGACAGCAGCTCTGAAAAATAGAAAATACCAAGTCTCAACTTTTGAATATTATGCTAAGAAAAATAGTTACAATACGAACAATTCCAATTTGAAACGAATATTAAATCAGCAATTAAATATACGACGAGCTCCACTTACGGACGAAACTACGCACAAATCCAATCTCTGTTGCTTTCGCTCTAAACTTCATTCTGAATGACAATTCTTGATGTCAATAATTTTTAATGCCTAGTACAAACAATCGGCAAACAATTAACTCTAAAAGTATGGATAGTCGATAACCAATAACAATAAATGAATAACTCATGCAAAACTTAACAATAAAACAAAAACAAACACTACTGGAAGCTTTCTTTGCAATAATGAATCGTTAGGGCCTCCTGCAACCGCTTTTCTTCTTTTGTTCAGTTCTACAAGTCCCACAACTGAAACACATTTGACTCCCAATCCGCCATTCGAACTTCAAAGGAGTTCACTCAATGACAACTCATTACTTCGTTTATACCTAATCCAAGCATATAATCACGCATTTTAGTAACGTCAACAAAGATTTGTCCAGCTTTCAGTCCACACTCCACAGTCCAAAACATGTCAATATCATGGCCATCCATTGATTCATTCATTGATCTCAACTAACTGACTTACTGAGAAGTTAATTATGAGAAGTTTGGGATACTTGTGGTAACTAAAACACCCCTGTCCAACTCAAAACCAAGGAAATGAAGAAGGAATACATGTACATATATTATACTTCTAATAAGACGTGTTATCATCATAATCCTTCCAATTATCTTAATCATAATTCATGTTGGATGACATGCATTGCCTATTGGTTATTGGTTTTACTCCAAAAAGCAAGGCATTATCGTCACCACATTAAGGTGCACATAGTGTCATGAAGTTGTGACTCTTTGACATGACAAGTGTTACTCCACACACTTTAAATGCTGGGAAGTATATAAGGATATATAAGGATGAAAGACGTAAATAGCTTTTTTTGTAATTTTTACAGAGAGATTTAGATAAGGAAGCAGCTTATTTGATTCCTTACTCACACGACGATATGCACCACATGAGTATAAAGTGTGGACAAAGAGGAAAAGACTCATGGTGTTTTTATGAGCCATTGATTGATAATTAAATTAACATTAAAAGCTTAAGTATCAGGTTTTTTATGAATGATAATCTTTGATTATCTGTGACTTTTCTTGAGACAGATAAGTACTTTGCTTTCGTATATTCAGTTGAATTACTACGTTGAAACCTTTTTAATGGATAATTTACGTTTTGCTTATTAAAATATTTATAATTATAATTATTTTAATGACGTGCAATAATATTACCTGCTTACATAATCTGTTTTCTCGGAGAATGCGCTATCTAAAAAGTGCAGAGAGTTAACAAGAAAAGAACCAATATGGTTTTGTCAGTTTCTTAGTCCGCACTTCTACGTATTTGCGCTTGGTCCATTATTTTAGCGTAGCCTAAATACGATTTAACAATGAAGACGCCCCAAAGTGCTCTTTTCTCAAAACAATTGGGTAGCCTTTTCAGGAACAGAAATGGAACCTACCAAAACATGGTTATCAGTGGACCAGTGCGGTTCATGCATATCAGCACGAAAGGAAATCGAAATGTGAGAATTGGCGTTCAAGGAGCGGAAGTGTTCCTGGGACAGGGCAAGCGCGGAGTGGAGTTGGGGCCGAAAGCGATACGGGAAACTGGACTGGTGTCTGCTCTGAGAAATTGTATGAATAAACATATTTTTGTTATTTTTTTAACAATAATAATTAAATGGTTATTTTCATAAAAATACGTACATCAGTCTAGTGCCATAACCTTAATTTATCCTCTGAGAGGATAAATTTATCCCTCGCAAAAAGGCATAAATTTATACGCTGGGAGGATAAATTTATCCCTTCGAGCAAACTCAAACGTCCAAAACGGTTAAATTTATGCCTAAAAGGTATAAGTTTATCCTTCAAAGGTATAAATTTATCCCTCGGTTTTTTAAACTTTGAAAGAAACCACCGCGCACAAAAATTGTGATGAGAGCACAAACTTTTGAAAACGGATTATGAAAATTCATTAAATTTAGAAACTTTTCATCGTTGCAGATCAAAATTTCATCGTTGCAAATTGAAAATATTTGCATTTAAAGTTTAAAACCTAAATATTCGATTTATGGGGTTAAATATTGTTATTATGACATTTTAAAATCGTCATATAGTTAAAAAACATTAATTTTTATTATAGTAACATTAATTTTGCTTAAAAAACATTTCTAACGGTAATTAACGGCAATTAAAAATTTGGAAGCATAAATTTATACCTTTCCTATGTAATTGAGGGTATAAATTTATGCCTTCGCAAGCACACCGCCAAACTGATACCAGATAAGCCTCATGCACGCGAAACCCAAACATAATCTAGATGTAAAAACTACATAATGACTAATTTCTTCAATACGTAGCCATACGTTAACTGGAACTGGAATATTACGTCTGTTGTGTTTTATTATGATTATGACAAAGAAAGATATTGATGAGATCCAATTACATGAAGACAGATTATCGGAGCTGCATGCCCAATTTGTGTAAAGTCCGAATTTTTGGCATTTCATTTCCAATTTCGTTATAAATGTATTTACATACATGGTGTGTATTTCTAATGTACCAATATTGCCCAAATTGACTAATATTCGTAAAATTGGTCCAAACTGGCAAAATATGAATCGCACAGAAAGAAATTTGCAATTTTGCGTTTACGAATACTAACTAACTACAACTTATAAGGAACCTTGGTCTGCTTTTTCGTCGTTTATAGGGGTGTAGTTTACGCCGATTTAGCAAAGAAATAAAAGGGGCTAAATTTATCTTTGAAGAGTATAAATTTATGCCTTCCAATTTTGAAAGCGTAAATTTATCCTCTGGGAGTATAAGTTTATGCCTTGAGACCGACGGATAAATTTATCCTCTCAGAGGATAAATTAAGGTTATGGCACTAGACTGTACATGTCATTTTAATTTTTAGTGGGACATGATGTAATGGACTATGGAAACGTACCAGTGATGGAGTTACAAGAGGAAGAAGTCCTCCAAGTGGCGTCAACAATTGGAGTTGGTTTGAGAGTCAGACATACAGTTGCCACCACTACAGCGTCCGATGGTCATCATGGAGGAGAATTCAATGCAAAAAATGTGAAGCAGGTGGCAGACGCTACTAGACTGGTAAATACAAATTTTCACAAAATAATATGTTCCAATGTAACATAATGTTCCAATCAGTTATAGAAGAGTTCATATCCTTCAGATATCCGAATGGACCGCAAAAACCTTGCGAGATGGACGAGTCTGCTTGACACTGGGAGGTGACCACGCTCTAGGGATCGGCACAGTGCATGGGGCTTCCTCTGTCCATCCGGACCTCGGGGTTTTATGGATCGACGCCCATGCTGACATCAATACTCCGTTGACCTCCGACTCTGGAAATGTTCATGGCATGTCTGTCGCTTTCCTCTTGAAAGAGCTACAATCCTATATTACCCCAATTCCAGAATTTACTGGTTGGCTTCAACCCCGCATTTCAGCTTCCAACCTGGCGTACATAGGACTCCGAGATGTGGATCCGGCAGAAGCGACAATCCTGGAAATGCTTGGAATAGCTGCATATTCTATGCAGGATGTTGACCATTATGGAATTCAAAAAGTGACAGAAATGGCACTCGCAAGAATCTCCCAAGGAAGGAATCCCAGGCGTCCTATACATGTGAGCTATGACATTGACGCGATTTGTGAGACAGTTGTGAAAAGTACAGGTACTCCAGTGCTGGGTGGACTCACGCTGAGAGAGGGGATCACATTGATTGAAATGGTGAAGGAGACAGGACGCATGGTTTCTATGGATTTGGTCGAGGTGAATCCCCTTCTGGGTTCGGAAATGGATGCAAAAATTACTGCAAAGGCAGCAAAGCAGGTGATTTTAGGGGCATTCGGACACGCGAGAGGGGGACGAGCTCTGAACTCCATTCCAAAACCTTAAAAGAAGGCATAACTTCAACGAAAACGCACTAGATAGTTTTAAAACATAAAAAGTTGTAAAATATTTTTTAATAATTTGACATTTGACATGATCAATGAAACCTGTGACTTTTGACTTTGAAATGAAATTATTTTAATTACATGGAAAGATAATAAAGGAGAATTCTAACTTTCAATTTCTGCTTGCTTATCATTTATACCATGCATACCAACTGCTGCAGTTCATCGCTAACTGTATCATTGCAAAACTGAAAGGAGGGAGAGGGTGGGGTTGAGGGAGGCATTGATGGAATGAGATGACGTTGCGTTGCTAATGTTATTTGATTGTGAATGTGTGTGAACGAACCCATCACCTTTGAACTGATGACTAAAACAATAGGACATACCGGCATGAGAAGGGACCCTCCACAGACAATATTAGCACATTAGTGGGTGGAAGTTTACAACTGATTGTAGATTTGCAATTATTGCAAATTCATTATCATGATGAAAACGGGCAGTTTTCGAAAAGTGAAAGAGCATAATGTGAAGTGTGGATGCTTCCACACTGCCTGCTGTAGGATCTGCTGGCTGGATATTTCTTGCAGCAGATAAAATATTCTGTGATATTCTTTATCTGTCAGCTTGCTCGCCAGCTGACTGATGTGGCGCCAGCAGGACACAGGCTGCATGTTACCTTCACCCCAACGACAATTCGACCTTCACCTTCACAATAATTCGTTTAACAATCTGTGAAGGCGCCTTTTGCATTTAACCCCTTTGGACTTAAGCAATAATCAAAAAATTAACAGTTTAAATTTAATTTCAGTGCATTTATCATTTCAAAAAGTTAGCTAAATTCTAAATTAAGAGAAATAAGTAGTTATCAGATTAGTTAAAGTTCTAGTTGTACATTTTATAATCCAACTGCCAGCCTCATAAACAAAGATGAAGCTCCTAGGAAAATATTTGGATAAGGATGGGAACGGGTAAATTATAAATGATAATATAACGGCATACTTTGTTAAATTTTATCTTGTATTTTGAAACACCAAATTTTAAATTTAATTGACATTTATCTTTTTAAAGCTACATCACACTCCTCGCCGAAGAGAGTGAAGACATGTGGCACGCTTACAATCTCATCCAAGAAGGTAACATGGTGCGGGCGTCAACCATCCGGAAAGTTCAAACAGAATCGTCAACAGGCTCCTCCACCAGCAACAGGGTCCGAACAACGCTGACCATTCAAGTAGAAGGCGTTGACTTTGATACACAGGCATGTGTTCTCAGACTGAAGGGGCGGAATGTGCAGGAGAATCAATATGTTAAGGTAAATATAATTACACAATTATAAGATGAGTAATTAAGAAAAACAGGTTTTAGCATTTCAATTTTTAATTGTGATTTTGTGTATTATAAAGATGGGGGCGTACCACACACTAGATTTAGAGGTAAACCGGAAGTTCACCGTAACAAAGAGTTGGGATTCTGTGGATTTGGACAGAGTAGAAAACGCCTGTGATCCAGCGCAAGTATGACTTTTAGCCATCTCATTTACATATCTACATCTACTTTGAATTATCAGTGTAGATTAAAGTGCTTGAAATTATTTTTAGAGAGCTGATGTAGCTGCTGTTGTAATGCAAGAGGGATTAGCCCACGTCTGTCTAGTATTATCTTCAATGACCTTAGTGCGAGCAAAAATCGACCAGTCCATTCCTCGAAAGCGGCATGGAAACATTGGAAACTACGAAAAGGTAGCTACTTTTTGGATTGCCATCATTCAGTGAACTTTCTGTAGACCATACATCTTTTATCAATTGCTATATCTTTATTTCACAGGGTCTTCAAAAGTTCTTTGAAAATGTAATGCAAGCTGTTCTCCGTCACGTCAACTTTGAGATTGTCAAGTGTGTCTTGATAGCTAGCCCGGGATTCGTGAAGGAGCAGTTTTTCGACTACATGTTCCAAGCCGCAGTGAAAAACGATAATAAGCTGTTACTCGACAATAAGGGGAAATTCCTCCTTGTCCATGCCTCCAGTGGATTCAAACATTCTTTACGAGGTAAGGACAATTACCTACTTTCAATCATACAATCTTCAACAAAGCTTTTGAAATCTTAATATTTTACCATAATTATATTTTTTGTAGAAGTCTTAACAAGCCCCACAGTAATGGCAAAATTAGCAGACACCAAGGCCGCTGGTGAGGTGAAAGCCCTCGAAACATTTTACGCGATGCTACAGTCGGAGCCTGACAAGGCGTTCTACGGCCTTAAACAAGTTGAGAAGGCGAATGAAGCACAAGCTGTGGAAGTGCTGATGATATCAGATGCCTTGTTCAGGTCCTGTGATGTGCCCACACGGAAGCGCTACGTGGCGTTGATAGAAGGAGTAAAGGATGGGAGTGGAGATGTAAAAATATTTTCAAGTCTTCATGTTTCCGGCGAACGTATGAATTTAATATGTGTATAAAACAGTAATATGTCTAAAGCAGTTCAGTAATATGTCTAAAGCAGTTAATTATAAGATTTTAGCTAATTCATATTTTTTTTTGCGAAATCTCTCCAGAACTGGGACAGCTTACAGGAATAGCAGCCATTCTCCGTTTCCCCATGCCAGAATTGGAGGACGAAGAAGAGGAGGAGGATGATTCTGATGAGGAGCCAGAAGCTCGTGCCACCATTCCCCCTGCGGATGACTCAGAAAGAGAGGATGGAGAAAGTATAGAAGATCAGGATGCCAATAGCTAATCAAATGAATCATTTTTTAAACCGAAATTAACCAATGTATCATGTCGTTTTGAAATCTGTTGTATGTAATATCTTCCTTCAATGTAAATCAAAACAAACAAATGCTTATTTATCATTCGAAAGAAAACAAACACTCAAAAATCGCCACCGTTTTTTTATTCGATCA
>JAQIXW010005372.1:0-10474 GCA_034700685.1 Willowsia buskii | reverse complement strand
GAATAATAAAGACGGATATGGCTGTGGCCGCGAATCTGTCCAGGAGCTGATTACTCCTACAATTCCTTTTTTTTTTTTTTAATATGTTGCTCATTAATTCAAATTTCAATTTTGTCCATACCTTCCCTGTGTATATTTGCTTATTTAAGTGCTCATGTAAAGAAGTAGAGCCCTCACAGGAACCAATGCTTTACAGTAAACAGAAAAATTCGCGTATGGTGAAGCTCATAATAAACAAAATATTGAGCTCAACAATTCCTATGAACAGAAGTGTTATTTATTCCCTGGTGGAAATAGTAGAGTAGCTGAGGTTTGTGCGAATTAAAAGTTTATGCTACACCAAGCATACGGATTGTTTTCAGTAAGCCCTTGATAATATTGATGCAGTAAATAATTCGTACAAACTATTCATTTTACTATGTAGAAGATGTAGTTGATGTATGCAATCTTTTTACAACGCAAATCATAACGAATGCCACTATTTCATCAATTTTCACTGCAAAAGTTTTTCTCTGTAAAAACACAATGCTCGCAAATTCAAACACAAAAAGGGTTTTAAACTCCTGTATTTACAGGAACAATAAAGCCATATTATCTATAAAAAATTTCCACATAACTAGAGTGATGTATTGATTTTTCATTAAACAGAGGAGCATAAATCTATTAATAGAGAGCTGAGCGTCATGCATATCTAAATCATTCTTGACATTCTTGACATGCAAACTTTTTTAGGGTTGGTATCACAAGAATTCACTGTTTACTGTTTTTAAGGCACATCAGCGGAAAGGTAGTTGACAGGTTGAGAGATAAATTCTGCTCCGGTTGAAGTGCTATTTTATAGTGCTATTATAGTGTGATATTTCTTACAAAAGAAATATGTTTACTAGGAATGCAATATTGAATACAAGTCGGCAAGAATGCTTGATGATGCTTTGGAAATCGATGACCAATGCGTTGGCGTTGAGTCTCTCAGAAGTGATTCATGTATGGTGGTGGGCTCGTTCTGCTCTCTTTGATAAATTTCAAAACTGTCAGTCAATTATGTAGTAGTAGTAGCTTCTCTAAATTTACATGCTTAACTTGTTTTGAAAGGGAGTGGAAAAAATCCATAACGTCATTACATGACTGGGTCTATTTGATCATGAAAATTCGTTTCTTCACCCATTTATATGCAAACACAATGGAGAATGCTTTGAATTAGAAATTTAGTTTTCATAAAAAGCAAATTAAAGTTTTATTGAACAGTTCTGTGAAAATAAATGCTTGAAGTGTATTTCTGTGTCGTATCGAGCAAGAAAATCTGTTCAATCAAAATCATATTTTATATTTATTTCTTTGAGGAAACTAATACTACAAGAAGGAAGCCATGTAATTATCAATGCGTGGGGTAAGTCGGAATGTTTGATGTTGGAAATAGAGCATGAATATAGTCTGCTCTCAATTCAAAATTCATTTACATTACTATTCTTTCGCAAGCAGCACAAATCGTATTGATGGTGTAACACAATTGTGTTTCTGTGGACTCTATCAAAGTAAAAAAAAACTTGGTCGATATTTCCGCTGAACTAGTTTGGTCCTTTGGAATAGCCCTAAGATGACAGATAACACACCATGCAACACTAGAAATAAATATACATATACTACTAGAGATGTGCCTTTGAAGTTTGAGGTATTTCACAAAAGTGTCAAAGAGATACTTGGGAGTAAATACATTAAATGAAAATGACTTCTCCGGCATATCAATATTCAAAATAAAAATGAGAATACATATTAGGTATCCATCCATGAAAGGAAAGTGGCACCAGAGAAATGTTTATCACTGTTGAAATAGTGGTCCACTCTTCTTTTATTATTACATGTTAGGCATTTCTTTTTAGACCATTAAATCAGGCTTTGGATTGTTTGGATCTGAAAACCTTCACGTATGACATATAACATATAACATTTTAATGCATCTCAAATAGAACGAAACTTGTTCGTTGAGCTGAGGCCGGTTGTCCATTGGTTTCAAGAGTAGACTTCCCTTTGATGAGAAATAACTTTCTGTGTGATTCGATAAGGTGAAACTACACAATAAGATAACACGTTACAACATACTTTTGAGCGACAACCAAGGTTGGTCTAAATTTGGAACAACAATATACATATTTTTTTCAAAAAGTTTTTACCTTACTTTTTCTGGTTCTAACTTATAGTATAAAATTTGGTAGACAGAGAATACATGGAATAGTTTATTTGATTTCGATTGACAGCAGTAGGCATTTTGTTAGAATAAAATTTTCTTCATTGTTTTGTTTCAATTTATGCTAAAACCCGTCCGTTTGAGTTCCTGTAATTTTGTTTTATTTTAACATGCGTGCGTGTTACTATCGTGCATAACACTGCTTCCAGGATGCTTTGAAATAATGTTTTCATTACGTTATTCAACTAACTATAAACAATACGGTTTACATTCTCACTAGTCTCAATGCATTTGAACTTCATAATTATCTAATTAGTTTCTTGAAATCATGGCAAAACATGCAGCGTTATCTCTATTTATTAAACGTTCATAATTGAGTTGCGATGAAACTGCAACGAGATAGAAAAGTAAACAAAATTAGAATGGTTTTAAAAGGCAATGAAATTACTAAACCATTTCCAAAAGCGTTTCATGAATAATGAATACATGTATTCGGGTACATTTAGCACTTTTCTCTTTGAGTGTTTACATAATATGATGTACCCCTAATGACCCATAATATGACTGAAAACAAATATTGTGCTAACAAAAAACCACTTGCACTTTCACTTATATAAGGCTTTCTCTAAAGCAGAAATTAGGCTAAAATGTGCATTCGTTCCTTTACATGTAAATTATTTCTTTAAATTAGCAGTAGTTTACATTTTTTAATGGTATTTACAGTTAAGCAAGTAGCAGCTTGACGGTGTTTATAGAGCACGCAAAAAACATTACATATAAAACATACGATACTAGAACATCCTGCAAATTTTTTCTGTATGTCTGACCAAACTAAATATTATGCTAAGTGTTTTACAAATAAAAAAGAAGTTGAATCGTCATGTCAAGGCAAATAACCCCATAAAACGTGCACTATACTATATCCACATCATGAAAATTATATGACGATCGTGAACAACTGACATTATGTAGAAGTGAAAGGTGTAGAAATTCCAATGATTTTGACAAACATTAAATTCTACATGAGAAGTTTCCAGATATTGGACTGTTCGCCAAAAATTTTCCTTCAAACATTAATAAATCCAATCATGCATATTTGATATGATGTAGATAACTTTTAAGCATAAGCCGTTTGTTTCAGAAACAGAGTGGGAGGATAAAAAGTTCATTTATAAATAATAAATCAGACAGTAGGCGATTTTATACCTGTTTCTTTTTACAGTTAGTGATATCCTCATTATTGCGTCAAAAGATTTGTTCTAGTTCTAGATTTTCGATTTAAAGGAAAGCCTATTTATTTATTTCCAACAAAATAAAATGAATTTCCGTGGGACTGAAATGCCTTGAAATTGCATATTACAAGATTTATCTTACACGAATTCATGTTAAATGCATTATATTACGCTTGTGTGACTCGTTATTGTTGAAAGTAGCTGTAGAAAATAATTTCGGAGAGGGTTTACTACTTCACTGTAAAAATATGGCCTCTGAAACATACTAAAACATGTGCTGTCAACTGTCAATATTATAAGTCTTAGAAATAGTTTAAATGCAAGAAATGTAGATTGGTGTATTTCTGGAAATTTGGAGGAAGCAAGACAAAGGATCAAAGGATATTGCTCCACGTGTCCTAATTTTTTACCTTTAAGGTCACATTCTTAAAGTCAAACGTTGTTTTATACTTGAATTTTTTGAAAGTAGCATCCTCTTAAATTACGGTATATTATGTCAAAACGGAAGTACAATTTCAAATAAGTTAGATTTGCACTTTATGCGTTGTAATTGGTAGTTCAAAATATCTTACTGCCTTATTCTTCAATTACTAAGAAAAAACATTAGAAAAGATGAATACCTCTGTGAATTTTCAGAATGTTATAAAGAATGCCTGATACTTCCTTTTAAATAAGTAAGTATTAAGCATAATAAATCTTGGTTCCACTTTCAATTTAAGCATTAAGAATTCAATAGAGTTATTTCATTTTTAAATGATAAAAAGGTTCGAAATTTAGAGAAACTATTATGAGACGTTCTGCATTATTCTTCTCTGCACTTCTTCACAAATTCAAATGTTTATAAGCTCTGTTTAACACGGTGAGTGGATCTTCTTTCAAATTTATTGTTTCCAGCAGCTTATGAAACTACCGGAACCGCTCTAGATTTTAGATTTTCTTTGAGCATCAAATACAATTGTGACTTAAAAAACGTAAAGAACTTGAAAAGAATATTTGAACAACAGTGTTGAGAGTACTGAGACTGGAAACTAAATAGTTTCAGTGGAATTTTAATTTATTACGCTGCTTGAAAGAAAGTCCATTTGTGACGTTTATTCGTCTGTCTGTCTCTTTCCCTCTCTTTGCCAGATCTATTAAGATGCTAAAGCCGGAACGGTTAAAAATTTGGCTTCTGTCTTTCACGTCACGTGTTTAAGAAGGACGAAGTTAATGATTTTCAGCAAAGCCAGTTAACTCCCTCCTTCCGTTGGTCAAGGTCTATAACTTTGTTAAATTAAATGTCACCATCTGACATAATGTGATACAGTGATACCTCATTCAAAACCCACCCTTTGAGAAGTACAATTATTTTATATACATAATTTACTTTTACATTAGAAAATCCCTGAGGGAATAAAAGGAAATCTTTTAAAGTGTAACCGACCATGAAAAAGTGTCCTCGCATATAATCAGTATTCATAATTAATCATACTCGAATGACGATCGTTTCACCGAGTGGGATTGTTATCCCACTTTCACAGTGATTTGCTTTCAGCTCATTCAAAGCCATCATCAAATTTTTTGAGGTCCAAAATCTCATAATTAAAATGAAAACTTTTTATGGTTGAAAACTTGATTACTACTTCAATTATATGTTTTCACAAGTAGGCTACATTTGCTAAAAACCAGTTTGGCGTTACTAAATTACAGTTACAAGAAAATGGTTTTATTTATGATAGTATTTTTACAGTTTTTGTAGAACAAAGTCCTTTCGCTTTCACATGAGACTACAGTCCAAGTAGCAAAATCCGTAAACATACTTTCTAATATCATATCACACTGCCCCATTACATTTTTAATACAAATTTATTCACTTCGTTTCAGGGTCTACCGTTCTAATATGTAGGTGATCCATAAGATTTTATTTTGCTTATGAGAGCACTCTCACTTGTACAAACTCGTATGTGCATCTACTTTCTCTTCTTTCACTTGTGAGCTTTCACCAAGTGGAGTCTACATAAATTCAACTGGAACTGCTGATCTGTTGCTCAGTTTGAGTTCAAGCATCGTGCTAGTGAGTGCAGTGGCAGAAATCACGCTAGCTTGTGATACTTTCACTGACGGCTTTGTTCTCAAAAGCTATACTTTGTGTAACTAGACTTTGTACTCCGTTTTATAGTAAATTATTTCACTTGAAAATTAACAATTTTGCACAAACAATTTTGCAGGCTCACGCATTGGTTTCTTTATGTATTCTTTAGTGACATATATTGTTATTGTTTGTTACTCAAGAAACTGTCGGGGTGTCTGTATGTATAAATTTGTTTGAGATTAACTTTTATTATTGTAAAGCAACGTGTAGTACAGAAAAGAAAGGGCAAATCTAATTGTAAGAAGTAAGATGTGAAATAAGAGACGTGTAGCTAATCAAATTTATTGCAGAAATACAAAAGTTAGACAAATCGGAGATTTGATGAAACCAGACGCTACGTTGAAGAAACGATATCACCTTGGCAAGGTAAGTATGTCTGGGGATGATGTATTCAAGAATAAATTCTATTTTTATAGACGAGTATATTATTAGTTGTACGGAGAAAAGGGCTTGAGATAAGTTGAATCTTAGATGACATCGTAGTGCGTAAGTTTTCAAGATTTTGCTTTTGTTCATGAGACACGTCTTGAGAACTATCCACTATCCAAAAATTCACGGAAATTGAGTCAAGAAGAGAAAATGAATTTATTTGATAAGTTGACAATGCTAGAGCAAAGATAACAGACAAAACGATTGATTGACTGAACAAATTGTGAGCTAGCTATTATGACGAATACTGGTATGATATAGATTTCGTAAGTCTCTTAAAGTGCAATGTATGCGTTACAGGAAATCCTCACGTACAGACGCATGCAACACCTTCCAAATACGCTACTGTGGTTAACATTACAAAGCAATACCATTAACTGGATGTCGAAGCTTTACCAGACCAAGCAAAAACAACATCCGCCATCATTCATACAAATTAATATTTAAGTAAGCCAGCTTGCAGTCACACAACTAAGAAACCAAATATATAGGACTTGAGAATACCTTTCTTGCCGACAACCCATATTTGGAACATGGAATATGAAGAAGACATGTGGGATCCGTCTTATAATAGCAGTTTGCTGTATGACGAAACTGTTGCAAGACTCAACAACTTAACAATTCGCGCGCTAAATACTTCATTGGAGAATGTTTTAGCGATGCTAAGTGATTGGCAAAAGGATCAACTGATAGATATCGATACGGAACTGGGAGTGGAGTGTCTTCTTAAAATGTGGTTTAAACATAAGCCGGACAATATAGATATGGGTATACAATTACAATAAATCATTTACCAATTTCGTAGAATTTGACCTTTTAGATCAGTCAAATCCAAAAGTTCATTAAACATTTATGATGATGTATGCTACCTGTTTCGCAGATAAAACTTACTGTAACGCTACTTGGGATAGCACGTATTGCTTACCTCCAGCCTCAGTGGGGATGAAAGTTGTGAAACGTTGTTCCGATGTCCTACAAGGTATTTTACTGAATTACAATGATTCGTTATAGGAAAAGACATTTGTTCTGCTTATCAAATTATTTTCTACGTGTCTTATTACTTTCTTTAGAATATTTAAATAAATCACTGCCGTTACATTTTAGCTCTAGCATTAAAATCTTGAAAACATTTTTCAAAGAAAACGCGATAGTGTTAAAAATTTCTAATTGGAATATTATATGTTTAATATTCATTATTCGTATACTAAAACACTAAAAGTTGCTGAATGAAAATGATTCCTGTAGTTATTTTTAAATGTTTAAATGAGCTATACTGCTTTTACTGCCATATATGCACATGCGAATATTTATATAGCATACTCGTGCATTTCTAAGGACCTCTTTGCAGGCTCGCCTACGTAAAATAAAATAACTTCGATGTCTGTTTATTTTATAGGAGAAATAACACGAATTTGTTTGGATAATGGCACTTGGTCACAAGGAGATATTTGCAGAAAACCCTCTGAAACGCTTTCATCTTTCTTTGTAAGTAGTAAGTAGTAGCACCAATTTATGGGAGACATGTCTCAAAAACTTTATGCGTTAATTTACTCCTTATATAAATAGTTTACATGAACATTTATATGCATAGTTGCTTTATATTATTATGTATTTACACTAAACTCAATTTATTGCCTTAACAAATTATAATATTTTAAATATTTACTACCTCTGTTTTTTAGGAACGAAATGTCAACTTATCAACCATCGTTGGCCATATGGTATTCGTAGGATCAATCCTTTCAATTCTTAGTCTCTGTGTATCATTAGCAATATTTTATTGGTTGAAGTAAGTAGGCAATACGACTTTAAAATCTAACTTCTTACGCAACAACAGTTACTTGCAACATTCTATATATTAATATTTATATTACAGAAGTATTTGGACCCAACGTCTTAAACTTCAAGTTCACCTTATGCTTGTCCTTTTGCTTCGGTCCATACTACTATTTATAATAACAGAGCCATTTATCTCTCACCGAAACAACACATATAGGAACGATGTATGAGAATAATTAACGTTTTTTATTATCCAAACAATTCATCACATTACATAAATAAATTACATCTTACTACTTTTTATCCGTCACACAGGATTTCCTCTGCAAATTTATAATATCAGCGTATCTCTACTCAGGCGTGGCTTTGGTTATGTGGATGCTCATCCAAGGCATCTATCTCAACGGCAAGCTGACGACAAATGTTTTCGGTGATGAAAGCAAAAATAAAATTAGATTTTACTACTTCCTTGGATGGTGTAAGTCCTTATGTTGCGTACATTCAATATACATTGTGGTGAAAGTTCTAAAATCACGCCCTACAAACGTTCCTATCTTTCCTACCTGTTACAGTTTTCCCTGCTGCGGTTCTAGCACTGTATCTGGTAGTCATGATAGTGGAAGAACACCATGAGATGTGCTGGAAAGGATATCCTGAAATGATAGAAATCTGGATTATTTTGGCTCCAATCGTTGTAGCGTTAGCGGTAATACATTTTGGCATTGACATTTTAAGGATATGTTCGTTACATGAACATGAGTAGTTTTATTTGCGTAATGAATAATTTTCAAATGAGAAACGATATGTTTATTGGGGCAAATCCAATTTATTTCCCAAGTAAGCGAAATCCAATCACCCTTCAGGGGCAAAGCCCTTTGAAGATAAATATTTTGAAATGCTGACATAAAAGCGGTTTTACGTAATCACAGACGAGACAACACATTTGAAATGTATACACAGTTGTTTATTTGCTAAGTTGCCGCATCTGTTTGGCACATCTTACTTATTTTCATTAAAAACTTGTGGAAGCAAATATATAATGTTGGTTTTAGCAGCTTGAATGTATTTGGAATATATATAATGGGTTACTATGCTCTTGTAGATAATTAGATAAAAATGTGGAATACAAATAGCATGAGCACTATGTCTTTCGCAAACAAATATTGTGAAAGAACGATTGTCTGCAATTGCAAAAACCCATAATCAAAGTAAATTAGCCGAAAGAGACAGTGTCTCGATTGATCAATACGAAAAGTGTCTTTCCAGTGTCTTGAAAACTATGTCCAATGATAATATTATTTCCTGGTAGCTCCCAGCGAAGTATATTTCGCAGAATTACATTTACTCGAGTAGAAGACGCTATTGTGTTCTCTAGGTTAACAATTGTTTCCTCCGGAAATTAATTATTTCATGGATTCGTTTACTTTTTGTTCTGTTGTTCCCATACAGATTAATGCCATATTTCTTTTGAACATTTTACGGGTTGTGATCAGCAAAAGTCATGGAGTCAACTCGGCATCAGAGAGCTCAAAGCTTGTGTAAGAGAATAAGAGAATGGAAAATGTTTTTTCTCTTTAGTACAAGGGAGTACGTAACTAGTGAAATGAATAATAAACAGAGAAATGGAACAAAATCAAATAATGTATCTAGAAAATGTATCCAAGCGTAATTCGCGCTATTCTTTTTATTGAAAACACCAGCTTCAGTTCCTCTCACATGAGCATCAATTACTCAGAATAAATTAATTAGTTGTCAAGTTTTTGTTTTGCCTATATTAGGTTTCCAATAATTTTTGAAATCTAACCAATAATGACGGCAAAACATTTCTTCTGAAGTTACGTCTCATTTTGTACTTTGCGACAAAACTTTTTCTCTGATTTAGATATTTGTTTCCAAAAGATAAATTAAATATGCACCTTAAAGTTAGTTGAAAGTATTTTTCATTTCATTTGAATAGATCAATTGCCAAAGCTACAGGAATACTCTTTCCAGTGCTTGGAATCAATAATATGTTGCTGATCTATAATCCTGGAGGCGAGTTTGAAAAATATTTCATTTTGTTAAATGCTTTTTTTGGGTCTACTCAAGTAAGTAAATAAATCTTACAAAAATTATATTTATTTGCAAAGCTAAGCGGTTTAATATGATAAAACGCATTAAGCAAGTATGGCCAGAAAACCTAAAACAGAATTAATCGCGAATAAATTTTCATTTGAAATCTGTTTTATTTACACTGTTTAAAGGGTATACTGGTAGCTATTGTATATTGCCTTAAGAGTAAGGATGTTCAACAGGCTGTTCGACTTTCTTACAACCGTTTTCTTGTGAGAAGAGGATTTCAAGTTATACCAGGAATACCACAGCGTGAGCACCTCTTGTTAAGGAATTTGCCAAAACTCAGTCGTGAACAAAGTCTAAATACTTTAGATGCACATCCAGTATAAGCCGCCATATCCATTGATGTCAATGGCAAATCCATATTTCTGACCGAGCAAAACTAATTTACAATTGATACAACTGAAATAAATTTCTTTTCGAAATAATTTTACAATATTTTCATCATTGGTTTGTTTATATATCACACCAAAGTTTTCGAAATAATTGTAACACTTATATTTTGAACTGACTATTTTAGAAGCGATGTATGTCGGAAGATGTACTAAAAGTGTTTTTATCATCGTTTGTGATATCAATTTTTGATTATTGTATAACTATATGGTG
>JAQIXW010005371.1:0-10474 GCA_034700685.1 Willowsia buskii | reverse complement strand
TTATGAGCCTCGCACCATCGCATTGCGTATTATAACACTAATTTGTGCTAGTTTTGCCATTAAAAGTATTAACCTGCTGAAGTTATCTTGGGAGTTTACATTGCGTAATGAATACTCATAAAATTATAACTAGTTTTTCCGAACAACTTAATTTCACCTAATGGCCAATTTAAGCCACGATTCGATTTAGAGAATGGATAATTTCTTAGGTGTCTACTTGCTTTTTGTATGAAGCCTCCAGAGTGGTTATAATAATCGTCTTCATTCAGCATTCAGTAGACAGCAGTCTTCGCAAAAACATTTTTGCAATTAGTCTTGAATGCACTTAATTTGTAAACGAGTGTCAAACACAATTGATCATTGCGTCAGAATACATCAACCAAATATGAGGATAATTGCGAGGAGCAATTTGCCAAAACATAAATTTTAAACCAGTTCTATGAAACAGAAAATAATTGAGGTATAATTTTTAAAAACAGAAATATTCAATCCAGTGAAACCAAAAATATAAAACCGAAAAATTAGATTTGTTTGTAATATTTTTATAGCATTTCCAGTTTTGACCTCTCTATTATTAGTTGCATTAGTTAAACTCTCTTAAAGTTATGCTGTGTTTATGACTGATTATCTGCCAATTGGTTAGAAATCGTAAGGCGCTTGAACAATAGCATGTTACAAATTGCAGTTCTCAATAATATGCATTTCAACAAAAATGCTGGTTGTTCACCATACAAAATAATTCAATGTTCATGATTAGCAAAACACGAGTTTCTTTCTGTATTTGCAAACACAGCTTGATCCCATTTGCTAAAACTTGATATGTTTTATGAAGATACTTAAAAAGTCAAAGCCTGGTCGTTTTTTATTGGATATGTAAAGACTGTAAGTTTTGACACTACACAAATGCCGTATTTTGAGCTGGTCTACCTCTTCATGATCTGCTGCTATTAAAATAAGACCATAATAGAAAGGTGCAAGCAAAAATTTGCAAAAAAACTGTCACCACCTATATATGTATGCATAATGAAGCATTCATTGAGTATGTAACCAATGTCAACGCTCTCGTAAAAGTGACAATCATCTCTTCGTTATGTCCCCATAATCACCATAATGACTAGTATTATGTCCATAAGTCGGGCTGTAAAATTCAAATGAAGAAATGAACCAAAAGAAGATCAAATACAGATGAGATATTTGAAATGACGAACTATTGCTGCCAAATAAGGAATCATGGAACAGGTTGAATGAATGTCATTTATACCAAACAAGTCGTAAACCTGAAGAGGATGAACCACTTGGTGAGTTCCAGAATAAGCAAAGAATGGAAAAATATAAAATTTTGCAAATGTTTTGAAACGCTATTATTTGCACTCCCCAGAAGCTTTATGAGGAAAATTCGCATTGCGTGAAAACTAAAAAGGAAATCTTCAAGTCATAAACATAATTTTGGTATTTATTTTGATCCTTTTAATCGTTATTAGTTTTGGTAAATACAACATCGACTCTTATGAATCTATTTTAGGTTGCTTAGAAGCATAGAAACAGTAACGATCAAACGTCAAATAGATTTGAAGAGTTTACCTACATGGTAATATACAGCTATGCCGTTTTTATTATTACGGTAAGCGTTTAAGTACAACATACTATTTCGGATTAAATGAAGATCATTTCCATTTGGTCGAGCAAAAAGAGACGAAGGTGATACCGATTGTGATCTCCCTGTGTACCCGTGACCTGCCTGTGAGTCTTCTTCTAAGAAAGATTTTTAAAATCTTGACTGGTATCGACCAGATTTTCCATTTCTTGAGTATATTATGTTACATGCCATGATATGTTGCCATGTTTAACCATTCATCTGTGACATTTTATACTGTGGCTGTATTCACGGCGATATGTCATGTCTACTTAAGACGTGTATACGTCAAAAGTGGAATTTGCAAAGAACTTGTTGTCTTATCTTTTGAAAGGTCAGTGCAAGCCAACCATAAACTAAAACATTAAGAAAAAACTTTTACAATGTATGAAGGTGTGAAAACAATTCCACTATACGTTTTTATTTGCTTTGATTTTTTAGACTGCTTCTTCAACTTGAAAAATCTACATAAGTAATTAATCTTTATAAACCTGTCCTTTTATCTCATTTGCAAATCACAAACCCATTACATTATACACATAATATTCACACCAAAGTAGTGGATAATGTTCTTTGATATTTTATGCGCAGAAATTCTATAGATTTTCGCAGTCAAATAATTCATCTCGTTACTCAGAGGACAGAGAATATACGTAATTTTGTACCGAAAATTGAAAATATAATTAATAAAACTCTAAAATGCTAAAATGTGATTGAATTAAGCTTCTCAACAAATCATCAAAAAGTTAAAGTAGATGTACATAAGTGGCTATGGTGTTATTGTCACAGTTTTCTATTTAACCTACCTGTAAAAATTGCCAATAATGTTCTCCCAGGTCTGGTGTGCTCTTTTCATGGTTTTCGTGGTTTATATTTAATCCGGTTCTGTAATTCTATGTCAACTTTTTATGTGCCATTATCTTCCTTTTTTATTAGCGCTACTTTGAATACATTGAGACAAGTTTGCATAATTTTTAATACAAGTGTGCTTTCTTTATTAGCATCAGTTTCAAAAATTCATGATGATGGATCCGTTAATAAGGTTTAAATCAAGCTTTCTAAAGACAATGTCTCGTCACATTAATTCAAGTAAACTTTGTTATGCTTTATGCTGAATTCTGGTATGTGAATGATCGGTCTGTACAGTCTATAAACTCCTTCATACCTTTCATAAATGTATGCAAGGTATTTTATGTCAAAGTCAGAATAGTATTTATTCATTTTTTAATCATATTTTGACAGAAAATGGCTTAAAACGTGAATATGATGATGAAACTGAGTGAAACACATAAATGATATGTACACAAAATCACTTCGAGGATGATTCGTGACTGGGATTATATGCAAATTTTAAGACAATTCTTTCTAGTACTTCAGATTATCTCATGTCCTGTTCCTTCTATAAAAGTGATTCTCAAAGATTATCTACCTATTTAACAGATAGGTACCCATAAATATGCAATTTTGTCGTATTTTTTTGTGAATCTATTAAGCATGCAGAGTAGCTTCTCAATTCGCAACTCACAACAGAGATTTTTTAAAAAATTCCGATAGGTAACGGTTCTTGTGTGTGGATCAATTACATTCAAAGTTTTTGAAACTTGACATCATATAGTTTGTGGTTAAGTGTAATAGTGTACTTTCTTTAAAATATAAATTCTGACTTTCTAATAGAATTTAAGTTACTGCTGCTGATATTGGAACATACGCGCTTCATTGTTCCTAAGAAACAATATTATGAACATCTATCTGCCACATACAAGCATATCCGGATGATAGAGGAATCTTAGTTCAAATTAAATTTTCTTATTATCTTAAAAACGTATAAGGTCCTTAGAGTTTACCAAATGATAAATCCAAAATCAGATAAAGGATTATCACGAAATATGTGTACTTTGCTATGGAATTTTTTATACCAGTTTCAAAACCAGCACTCTGCGAACTGCTATAAGAAATATCAGTCTAAATAATTCAAACGCAGACATAGCTTAGACATACAAATAGTTTACATTATATTTCGAAGAAGTAGATCTTTCTTTGACAACCCGAAAAAAAATCCTGGAGAGAATTAGCAAACAATCCTCTTTTTTGTAATAAAGGATCAAATAATGGACACAATATCATGAAGCGTGCTTCAAAACCAAAAGTCTTCCTTTCTATTTGCTGGGAAAACATATTAGGAGTCAGAAAAAAATGTCAAAACAAAATGGTTTCATTTTTCATACTCAAAAAAATGATGTGATAATATTGTTTTCTTGTTAGTTTTTTTTGAAAGACGAACGAACATCAAAACGCTTCAGCGTTTAAAGATACAAAAAGACAAGTAATGCACATGTCCACAAGCATAGTCCATCAATTACAAAACTAAAATAAACAATGGCAGAGTACATAAAATATGAAGTGGTAATGTACAAATCATTTCTCAATATTCGCCACTCCTCCATTCTCTGACTAACATTGAATTCATTATTCATGCATGATTAGTTTACAGAGGTGCTAACAATACAGATTAAACTTGTAATTTATGTAGTTTTTTAAACCTTCAATATTTACTTATTCTATCTCACAAAAAACATGCGTTAATCACACAACCTGTCAGCATAACTCATCAGTGTAAAGACATTTTTAAATGATGAATAAGACGAATGATTAATCTGCAAGATAAAAAAAGACTACACATGTTACTTTGTCCACTTATATTACCACCACATTTAATTATGATGACCACCCCCAAAGAACATGCTAAATAAATCAACAAGGATGGTTGTAGATTTATCAGGTCATTTCAATTATAAATTTGTTTCTTCCACCACAACTCAACTGTATTCATCTCTTGTCACGAACGCTAAACTACGATGTAAAGTTTATGTCACGATTCTTTGTTGATTTTAAATTCTATTAAGACAAAACATGATTTCATTAGACATCAAATTAAAAAATGACATGTGTACAGTTACCTATTAAACCAATTTTGCTAAAGGGAGTGGAGAAAATCAATTCATGAAACAAGAATGTGAATGAAATGTTTCAAAATTCCTACATATTCAACGAAATATTGATTTTGAAATGAAATCTTTCAATTATGGAACTATAATTAGGATTGCTATTTTTGCTACATGTTTGTTCACAAACTTACCAAATTCAGTCAATATGACTCAAACTACATTTTTTAAATTATGTGATGTTATCCCTTAACTCAACTTACACATTCGGTACGCCCGAATCGGTCATCTATATTCACAACATTTTACTGGATAACTGAAAAAAACACTAATGACGCAAATTTTAAACATGAAACTCAAATTATTCGGCACACCATTCTCCCATTACAAATTTTAAAGTTAAGTGTTTCCTATCGCAAATCTTATGATAGCTGGATTTTCTGGCTAAGAGGCACTTGAAGCACGAGAGGATAATCGACTCGCCATAGAAAAAAATTCGGAAAACTTGACTTGAAAAGTGATTACCATTTCCGGTCTGATGGACAATAAAAAAAATGGCGATTGACTGTTCATGTTGGGTTTGTTGCGTGCGTGCGTGTGTGCAAAATAAAATATATAGTGTTTAGAAAGCCAAGAAAGCATTTCTCTTTAATTTTTTTATTATCTTGACAGAATAATAATATGTCGATGAGCACAGAAAGTGCAATTTCTTGCTGGACAGGTATTTTAGAAACAAATGCATAGTAATCAGATGAATGGCTATTGTGAACCCGACACCAATTTATGATTCTCTGTTTTCTCAACTTTCGATTCTCCGTACAATATAGTATGCTGAACGTATAGACAGAGTCGGGTCATAAAAGTGGAAATTCTCCACTAAAGGTGGAATTAATAATTTATGAAGTGCAATTTTTATAGTCAAATGGCATGCACGACTGCAGTCGAAGTGTACAGTCAAGACGCAAGCCAATGGAAAACGGATTTTTCATCCATTTGTCAAAAGTGACTAGACTCTAATCACGAAAAAATGAGAGAATTGATTTCTTTTGATAGTGCCTACATTGAAAATCTATTAAATATTTACCGTCTTTGAAGAGTTGTTATTACGAAAGATGAACTTTGTCGTCTGTAACACACTTGGTTTTATTGATGTTCATCGTTTTATCACCTATTCAAGCAAAATACATGTATCAACTATCAGCCTGTAAGTGCATTAACTGCATTTTTATGATACATAGTATATGTAAGGGTTTATAAATTTAAAAAAACAGCATTATAAATTCATTGAATTCTCATAAAATTATACCCCCAGCAGAGAATCAGAAAGGTCCAAGGCAATAGGTCTTCTCTTCCGCAGTCTTTGCATCTAAATTTCTCAAGGGAGGAATTTAAATTATGAGTTGCAATTCGATTAGTAGATTATAAGATTTCTGATCTGAACTTTATATATCCAACTACCACTACATATTGCAAAGTACTTACCTATATAGGTATTTGAGCAAGATTCGCATTTAAATCTAAAATTTGGTTTAGGCAATCATTCATTGTTGCAGTTTAAAAAAATATTTTCTTATTTAATATTCATGAAGTTGAAGACAAATTTTCTTGCGCATATCACCTTATACCCTTTTGAAGCTTGTGTAAACTGAATGTAAAAACAAAATCAACACCCATAATTCAATTTCAAGCTCTTGCTTTACATTTTCTGTATATGATTATTACACGATTCTGACAGATTTAGCACTTTCCTGCAGTTCAATACATCAATTATTTTGGAATTGTTGAGGTGGTTGTAGAAGTTAGGAGCGAAGAGAGAAAAATGAACAACGTGAATGTACTTTTGTTTTCTTTGATTATCAATGAAACCCAACAATTTCGTAAAAGACCGCGCATATTACTAGCCAGTAAATAATCGATTTATTTTTACTGTGCATTTTAGACAATAAAAAACTTTTTAAAAGAGATGTAATTTTAGTTTCAGTGCGAGTTTTTAATCGAAATGCATATCATATTCGATATTTACAACCTTAATTGCACGTATCCAGAAATGGCAATTTTGAGTAATAAAATGGTGCTTGTTCTGTAAACTCCAAAATCACAAGGTTCCGATACCACAATTTTATAGATATTTTTAAGAAGCGTTTCGCAATTTTGGAGCAGAATCATGCATGGTGGGTATCTGATTGATAAGGTAGAGGAGATGTTTGAGAGAAGGACAGAGTTTATGAATGAATCAAAGTGTATCTGCAGTCCTCAAACATGATTGCGTAAAAAGAGATGTAGCAGGGTTTTTAAGAATAAACCGACAATTTTCACCAATGTTTCAGGCCGACAAGCCGCCTAGAATATTGGCGATATTAAAAATGAAGGCGAATATTTGTCTGACTTCGGAGTTTAATATCAAGTGATTGGTTTATTAGAATAATTTCGAAGTCTTCTAGCATGCAATATGAATGTTGTACTATTATTTGCTCAAATTATATAAATCTCTGGCGTGGTTAAGTAGTACGAAAATGTTATCTTTGACCTCAACGAATTTTCATATATGAAATACTGAATTTTGAATGCATTCCAGCTTCCAGCAAGCGACTTCGGTGCAACAGGTTAAGATGATTTAGAGTATTCCAAAACAGATCGTACAGCTTGTGTGACGCTAGATAAGCAAATCATAAAAAGTACGGCCCCCAAACGATACGTTTCAAAGAATATTTAAATATTTTCCAGCATTTGGTATACACTATATTTCCCTGATACTTTTTTCTGAAAGAACAATTGCCGTACCGATTGAAAGAAGCATGCAACTAAAGGTAGAGACTAATCTGATGCATGTGAAACATTAAATTTATATTGAATATATTTTTTTGTCATTAAACTGAACCATCTATTAGCTTATCGTACATCGTACTACCTTTCACAGAAGGCTCACTTGCTTTACGCAGTAAATTTAATATAACTTGTACTAATTGTGTTTGCAAATTCCTGCAAAATAAACTATTAATCCAGATTGCATTTTTAAAGTGAAAATTCCATTTTTTATACCGTAATGGCATACACAATATTACGACCTGCAACAATAAATACAAATGAGCTAAAATAATACAACGAATTTTTTTAAAAAATGCCAAAAAAGTATGGTGCAAATATTTGAAGAAAATATCTCTTAACTAATGCCTACAAATTAAAAAATGTTCTTTCTTCTTAAAAAAAATCTCCCTTGAAAATGCTTATAATACGTGCTTAAAGTAAAAATACGTCTCTCACTTTTGAAAAACAAGCACTCCGTATGTTGTCACGAGTCCTATCATCTGTCAAGTAAATATTGCAAGAGTTATAGTTATTTGTAGATATGTTTTACGACATTTGATTTAGATCGTGCTTTAAGTTTTACATAAAAATTAAATAGAAAACTAACAGAGCCAAGAAATCCATAAGTTACGGTGAAGAATGAACATGATAATCCTATTCGCTCGTTTTCTACACTCTGTGCTAAAGCCATTGTGATAAATTTTTCATCTAGTGTAAGAGTTTCAAATTGAATTTTCTTCCTAGCAATCCATTTTTTACATGATTCTTGAATCTGCGGTAATAAATTATCTTATCAACATCCTTTTAGAACAAAATTAAGTGAAAATTTTTATAATACTTGGTACAAAACTTACAAGTCCAGGGACATTGCACACAAACAATAGAAATACTCCGTATACGAAGAAATGAATGAAAATTGAGATTTTTTCAAGCGCTGGCTGATATATTAAAAAAATAATCAATCGAACTTATATTTTATTTAATTGGAAAGAAGTTGACCATTACTTTTTATTTTACGTACCATCCCTTCGTTTGTTTTCCCACCTTGACCAATATATTTCAATGCATCTGGTAGATTAGAGAGAAACGTGACCAAACAAACATGATTAAAAAGTACCAGATGATTAGTCCACTTTTTACCCAGGTCAAATGTCTCTTTAAGATGTTCGAAATGTGCTGTAACTTTGGCCACACATATCTCCTGTTCCACAGAAACCTGGAATTCTCTTCCCAAAGCGTGTAACTGAACACACAAAGCAATAATTATGAACCGAACCATAGGATATAGAACAAGGGCCCACAAGATAAGAAACTGCAGGAAAAAGTAAAATATTCCAAATCCAACAATATCTTCTCCAAATCCCTTTGCATTCGATAACCAGCTTCCGAAAACATCTTCTGGGGAAGGTACTGAATCAGCCAATGTACCAATAAACAAATCGGCAAATACAAAGACAACTGCTGCTATGTAAATCAACTAACAAAATTTTCAAATTGAAACTATATTTGAATCAAACTAATTAACACCAATATATAACAATAAAAATATATCGCAATAAAACTTTAAAATTTTCACTCAACGTACGTTAGCAGACAAAATATTTAAGGAACATCTTGTTGCATCCAAGAAGGCCAATATATCACTTTGATTCATCCAAAGATGCTTGATTAAAGAAATTTGACTAAATCCAGTGGAAATATAACCAACACATTCGAGAAGGCGAGAAATGTTCGAAGATACAGACAGAATTTGAAAACGATTTGATGCAACTAATCCATAAGCCACCATTACTGTCACGAAATGTAAAAGTGCGCATATAACCTGTAATGAAATGTTAAGCATTCTATTAAAAAATGTTTACATAAATTATGAAGACTTTAAAAACTTGTACCTTGTGAAATTTACTGGTTTTTAGAGTGTATTCACCCGTTTTCTCATCATTTACAATTCTAAATGGACTGAGAAATAAGAAATACAAAAAATTTAAAATAGGCTTAAAATAGCTGTCGTTTCTTAGATTGGGTGGCATATTATTTGCTTTGTCTAAGACTGGATTCCTGATTGAAAGAGTACTTTCAATGGGAACCACATCGAAATTGTCCTTCCCAGTTTTCATTACTGTCACAGAAAGAAATACAACCCTTGTAATCTCCCAAACTATTCTTAAAATTAAAGTTTTGTTGATTTGCAATTTATCAAGACTAGTCATTTGTATATAAATTAAAATACGTAGACACACCCTGTTATGTGGTTTGTTTGCATTCGTCACACTAAATTTTGTGCAAATATAAATTGCTATTATGTTGTGAATTTCTGGATGGACATATAGCAAATAATATTACAGACAGTTGATTGTATTGTGAGTAAACACAAACTTTACTATAGCAAGGGAAATTTTTGTGTACTTTTGAGAAATTTACAGGATTTATCAAAATAAAAAAAAATTGGACATTACTACGAGTTTAGTCGATGGTCAGTTATCGCTATTCATTTCTGAGACATCAGGAGTGAGTTCACGGAACCTTTCTCTTCAATATCGATACTTCCATCTAATAAAGTATACTCGACGTCATAAACTGCCAAATTGGCATAAAAAGCTGCAATTTAAATGCACATAAAAATGAATGTTAAGACTCCTTAAGCCACAGGTTTAACTGTTTACCCCTAGATTTTTAATGTTAAACATTTCCCACCTTCGCTTTATGGCTTTATGCAAATCCTAGAATTATGAATGTGCTGCAATTGAATTTTCCAAGGTAGTCCCTTAATTCTAATCCATTGTGGAAATTTAAAGTGGAAATGAGAAATAGTTGATCTTATGATATGCAACAAACAAATATTGCACTAGTACACTTGATTGGCTATGAATATTTCGTGACATCTTGCGTATGATAAGTGTTAATGGTAGTGTCTTAAATTCCGTCCTGTTGTTTCGCCGACCACCACCTAATCCTTCTTTTGTTTCACAAAAGACAAAAGAATTTCGAGGATTACATTTTTAAAGTCCAAAAGGTTTTTTTTTACAAGCGCTCGACGAGTATCAATAACCGATCAAAATTATTTCTTGCAATGCCTATGTTGGGGTAAATGTGG
>JAQIXW010005370.1:0-10474 GCA_034700685.1 Willowsia buskii | reverse complement strand
TTTAAAACTTCAATATCAGTACTACAGAAAAATGAGAGATTTTTTCCCTTATCGATTGCCCTCACTGAAATAATCAGCAATTTAAATATAAAACTCGTGAAAAATGAGTTTATTGGATTTTCCGCTTCTCTAATTTACTTGGTGCATTTATAAAACACCATCGTTACTACCATGTTTTGATAATTACTCAATTCTCCACAAACCCTTAATGATGGATTTCAAATAATCTCTCACTTCTGATCCGCCCTTCATTTGCATTCTTTCCCATTTTTGGAAACGGGCATTCATGTGAATTCTCACTTGCGTAAAAACATTTATTATTGATACTATAATAGTTATTTACTATCTTCCTTCTATCTTCCATTTTATAACTCAATCTTCTAATTTGTTTTATCAGTTCAACTCCTAATGATGTTCGCAGTTAGCGATTGTAAGCTTGAGTAAATAAATAGTTTTTGTTTCAAAATGTTATCCTTACACTCTGTTCCTCCCTCTCCTCATTCTAAAAACATTTCCACCTTCTCTTTCACAAACTTTCTGAGCATTAGCTGTAGCTTCCATTTCTATGATAGTCTGTTCTGTGGCTGAAAAAGGTTTTGGTCACTTCCACTACGTAATTCTGTCAATACAATCTGATATCGCTTGATTCACAGACTTGAAATGAGCCACCATTTGCTGCAGCTTTGTCTCCGCCTCAAATTTGCCCATTTTTTTATTTCCATTTCTTCGCTCAGTCTTAACAGCTCGGAATGTTTTTGCTCAGATGGGATCGAGGCTCTAGTGCACTTAGTTTCTCTTTCAGAGTCTTGTTTTCTTCGTGAACTTTCTCCAACTTTTCCTCCATAGATGCTATGCGTGCTATGCAACATTTATATTTGTTTTTGTAACAAATAGCAACGGGGCACAATGAGACATCCACTTCTTCCTTGTTGAAGAGATAACGTTGAAGCTGTAATGGTGCAACTTGCCAAGTCTTGACATTCGTTTGGTTTAATATACTCATTTTTGTAAACTTATATCTTGAGCAGATGCCCGTATCACTTGTATGCTTCCAATGAACTCTGCCTAAGTCACGAGCTAAATTTTTGCATGACTATCGCTGCCCACTAGTCTCAAAAGAATACTGCAGTTTTGGTCACCATGTATGCTTCCTCCTTTCTCCGTA
Organism: Willowsia buskii; assembly: GCA_034700685.1. NCBI lineage: Eukaryota > Metazoa > Arthropoda > Collembola > Entomobryomorpha > Entomobryidae > Willowsia > Willowsia buskii. The sequence goes on along the minus strand of JAQIXW010005370.1, from coordinate 9,309 downwards.
TTCATTTCGTGGCTCATAAAATATTCATTCTAACACAGCAACAATGTTTTCGGTTTTCCCAATACTGGCCAAATCTAGATAAGAATTATAAGCTCTGGAAAGCTATATTCCAAAAATTGTCAAAACAGGAAAATTGTTTCTGTTGTGCATATTATATGTTGTGGCTTTCACCGGTTTGCGGAAAGAACTAATAAAATATATTTTTTTAAATTCATGTTTTTTGTGGTATTCTTTATTCAAATATATCAACATTTGGATCAGTAAATACTCAGTACATGTATGCCTTGTTCTTCTCAAATGATCTAAAGTTAGCAAAGTAATCTTACTAAACGTTAATCAATAAAGGAACAGTAGGTGGACACTATTTTTTAATGAAAGCATTACCAAAAGACCGTGAACTTTTAGCTTCAAAATTACATGGTCTTACAATCTTATCAAGCATTCAAAATCTGAGTCAAGGTCTTGCTGCTATTCTTATTGTTCATCAAAAGTTGAAGCAAAACATTTAAGTAATGAATAATGTATCTTCGCATGATAAATACTATGCTTTATAGTTTATAATGTTAAAAGATTTCATGGGTATCTAAGGCCTATATGCATTGCAGAGCGGTCGGTGTTGTCCTCTTTTTACATTTTATTCTTTTACCTCTTATCGACTAATTAAAAAAAACTAGGTGAGCGTAATGATTTGCCAATACCACTCATGGTAAAGTCCAGTCTATGGCTGACTAGTGCGAGGATAATTTAAAAATACCTTATGAATTGAACCTTTAGCGTACGCAATTCATATACAAATGGCTAATTACTGTAATTTCATCCTATTTGGCTTTATGAATAAGGAATAAGAGTAACGAAATTGAAGACATTTAACGATAGTATGATATAAATATAACGCTAAGATGCTTTTGAGCTAGATTTACTTGCTGAAGATACAATTGGTTATTAGTCGTTACTAGATAATCATATTACCTTATATTAAGTAGCTTATTATTATAAATCTTAACATTTGATCACTTATTTATTCTCATTTTAATAGGTTTAAAATTACATGAAATGACGACAATCAATAAGGAAAATTAAGTAGACATCTTTTCACATGAAAGCACTACCATTACATACACATTGCACATATTCAATTAAGTTACAAAATGGTGATTGAGGCCTTTTCCGTAATCCCACTACTCTTTCCAGACAAGTGTCTACGTTTGACGTGTTTTTCTTTCCAATTTTCATTCGAAAATCCTTCATCGCAATATTCACAGAAAACTCTTGACTCACCCACATGAGCTTTGATATGTAGGTAGTATCCAGTTTTAGTTAGAAGAGCCCTTTCACAAAATATGCAATGAAAAGCGGGAATCCGAATCTGTGAGTGTTGCGTCAATATATGATACCGTAAACTGTGGCTATTTCTAAATGTACGACGGCATTTCGAACATGAATACAATTTTAGGTTGGTGTGTATTCGCTGATGAATTTTCAAATTTGCTTTTAATGCAAATGATGCTGAACAAACTGGACACTTGTGAGGTTTTTCTCCAGAATGTATGAGTTGGTGTGATTTCAGGCTCCATGAGGTTGTAAGCCCTTTTCCACATGAGTTGCACTTGTATGGTTTTTCGTTAGTGTGGGATCTCATGTGTACCTTACGAGTAGATTTTTGGAGGAACTTCCGGTCACAAATAGAACATTTGTGCTTATTGGATTCGACACCGGGCGGAATCGAACCCCCACACCGCATTCGCCTCACCGTCTACCTTCAGGGTTCTGCCCAGTAGACCACCACGGCCTGCTCGAAGGTAAGAATCAATTGTAATGGTAAAATTGTAATGGAATAATAAAGACGGATATGGCTATGGCCGCGAATCTGTCCAGGAGTTGATTACTCCACAAATTCCTTTTTTTTTAATAGAACATTTGTGTTTCTTTTCATTCGAGTGATTTTTCACGTGAAATGTCAGACTGTTTTTACTCACAAACGATTTTTTGCAGATGGCGCATATGTAGTCCCGTTGCCCAATGTGATTCCTTAGATGATTTTGTAAACTGTGCTTAGAGGCAAGACTTTTGTTGCAAAGCTTACATGGAAATCGATTTCCTTCATGAATCCCTCTTGTGTGAACATTTAACGTCTGGTTGGTCCTAAACACCTTGTCACAAATGTTGCACTTGAAATTGAAAACAGTTCTGGATTCTGGAATTGTAAAAGATATCGGTTATCAGGGTGTATTTTATTACCCAGTTCAAATGAAGTTTCAGCATTGTGATTTAGAGGTTTAATTATCAATTAACGAAGTGGGTTATGTATTGGAATCGATACAAACAAATTTGTCGTCATCAACAAGATTTTATACAGTTAATTAAAAAGATTAGAATATCAAGATTTTAAAAATTTAAATTGTTAACGATCTGTATGTTTCGAGTTTTAATGAAAACTATTTTCTTGTTATCCCATTGTAAAATACAGCAAAGTATGCATCAAGTAGAAAATTCTTGTAAAGACCCACTCACAAATTTTGAACGTTCTATTCTTTTAAATTGGCTTCATGTCATAATAATTCGCAATGAAAATATAGAGAGCTTTAAGTGAATTAATTTTTTACGGAGATTTATACGATAATTTGAAATTCAATCAAGTTCACGTACCTTAAGAAAAATAATTTGTTAGTGCAAAGATATCAAGTATGGGATTTTTTATAAGTTTTACAAAATACTAATTTGAAATTAGTTATTAAGTTCTACTACTACTAACCGACTAATATCCTGTGCTACTATTGCTTTTGAATAGAACGAAAACTTTATCTACACACTTTACACTCATATTTTCTAGTTTTAGAATTTCCAGAGTTTTTATGACATTTTAAAGAATATTTTTGATACAAAAACGTATTATTATTATTTTTTGCTTCTTTACTGCAGACCTTGCGTAAAACGTATTATTACCATTGCCTTGCTTAACATGACGATCCAGCATTGGCCGAAGTAAAAAGCTCTTTCCACAGTTGCAATGAAATCTACTTCTGTCCATGTCTCCTTCCGTTTGTATTTGATAATGAGTTTTGTTACTAGTGGTTAAGTCCTTTGCTTGCTTATCTTTTGAAACTGAAGGATCTGAACGAGGTGAAGGTTGTTGGACCTCTGTGGAAACAGATGCGTCAGTGTTGCACTCCACATGATGGTTTGTAAGTCCATATTCATCTACATTGTGAGGTTGACCGTTTATGCAAGGCTTATCCACACACTGTTCATCTGTCGTGTTGGAATATAGATTTTTGTCTGACGTATTTTGCTCATTATTTGCATTTGTTGATGTTTCAAGTTTTCCGTCCGCTGACCTTTGTATAAGCATTGATGGTTTTATAACTCGCGCTTCCAAAGTGTTTGCCGTAAATATCTTACGAAGGATAGCAACTTTCTCCGATGGAATTTCTAAAACTGATGATAACGCAATTGTCTCCATATCTTTTGCTTGTAAAACATCCTCTTGCTGGTTGATCTGGTTAGAACAGGTTTCATTAGTACTACTACCTTCATGACGTGAGTATCCATTCTCACCCACAGACTTTTTGGGATATTGATCTTCAATTTGTTTTTGTTGCTCATTATTTGTATTTCCTGATATGCCTGATTAATTTTCAAATACAAAAGATTGAGATCATGTTGAGCACACAAATAGATGAACTGAAATATATTACTGCTTCCTTAGCAATAAATAAGAAAAGCTCCTTACCATATGTAACATGAAATTCAGCTCCGTCTCTCTTGCTTTCTTCTATTTCCATATCAGTCAAATCATTGTTTGTCATCATCATCAATTCAAGTTTGTCATTTTGGGGAAAATTTGATAGAGAGAATTGCTGGGTTATCTTGATGGAAGATGTTTCCCAAGTATTGCTCCCTTCATCACTTTCGCATCTATTTGAATCCACATCGTAAAGCTGAATATTTTGACTAGTCTCCTTTGTAAACATGCTTGGATATGAGTCTTCGTTTTGTGTATTCTGCTCATTGTTTTCATTTCTCATTTCAATGTTTCCATCCGCAGATAGTTGCATTTGAAAAGATGGTATTCCAACAGCTATGGTATTTAGTATGGTAATATTCTCAAACTGGATTAACTCAACTGGTGGTAACTCCCTTGCACTCAAACTTTTACTTTTCAAAATTCCCTCCTCGATTTTCTTCAGATACTCAAATAAAGTTCCCACTTCGAATTTAGTTTTCATTTGCATTGCTTCCCATTTTTGCAATCGGTTATTCACCTGAGTGCTTAGTTCCGCAAAAAGATTTACGCGCTTTCTTTCATGTGTATTCTCCGTCATTTCTGGAAATCCCATTTCTTCGCTACTTTGTAAAATTATCAAATCTTGACTTTCTCCACTTTGTAATTCTTTCAATATATCTACTATCACTTTATTCACATTCTTGACATGAGCTACGATTTTCTTCAGCTTTGTATCCCCCTCAGATCTTTCCAATTTTTGGATTTCCACCTCTTCGCTTAGTCTTATCATCTCGGAATTTTTTTGTTCAGATAGAAGCTCCTGTGCATTTAGTTTCTCTTTCAGAGCCTCGTTTTCTGCTTCAACTTTCTCCAATTTTCCCTCCAATTCTGCAATACGTGCTTTGCAGCATTTATATTTATTTTCCAACCGAATAGCAACAGGGCACAGTGTGGGATTTACTTCTTCGTTTCTTTTCTCAATTCGGTCAACAAGTCGGAAGAGATCTTTGAAGAAATCCAATTTTTCATTTCTCTTATCGAATTGAAGTGATAGCCTTAGACCTTCAGGACTGGAAGTTCTCAAGTCGTTTGCTTCTGATGTATCCATTTTACAGATTCTCAAATTGCGGGTGGACACAGATACAGATGCTCGAATTACTTATTATACTTCTAGTACCAAACAATTAATGATAGTTCAAGTCGAGAGCGCAATTTCTGAATGACTTTCTCCGTAGAGCGGTCCCAAAAGTGTTCTCGCTTCGAGCCTTCTCTGTATTGATTAGTTGTTTGCTAAAATATGTATCTAGAACGGCAAAAAGCACCCCATTTTCTTATATTTACCTATATCAGCAAAACCTGTAAAATATAAGTCTACAGTTTGAAAAGCGTTGCTCTAAATATGAAAAGTTTGAACCATGTAACCTGGGAAACTATGCCGCGATGCTACGATGCATAAATCGCGAGTTTTTGTTTGTCTCTTACAGTAATTAAATATTAGCTGTCAAGAAGAGACATGGCTCATGATTGAGCGAATTTGGTTTTCTTGTCAGTCGTCAGCTTTGGTATATATATTTTTCAGCTTAAAATACTATTTTCCGTAAAGGTAATGTCTATTGTATTTGCTAATTAATGTCCTCATGAGTCCAAGAGCATAGGCAAAACATTAATTTCTTCTGAAATGTGAGTAAGGAAACAAAAAGCATTACAGGGAGTAATTGTTTGGTGCATCGATGGATGCGTCTAAAGCCAATAGTCAACATTGTTCTTAAAATATGCCACATGGGTGAAACTCTGATTAAATGAAGGATATATGATAAAAAGATACTAGACCAGAGTTTTTATTTAAATAATTGCCAGTGTTAAGGCGCTTGGTTGCTTATTAGTGCGGATGGCCAGCATATGAAAAAAATTTCCTAAGCATATGAAAACTTTTTTACAAACCAATAAAATGTAAATGGTTTGCATATTTTGTTTTTTTGCCAGTTTATTGAATTGCCTATAAGCACGCTTCACGTCCACAGTAGAGTTATGGGTTCTTGGATAGCTATGGAGTTATGACCCACTATATATAAAATTCAAATAAAAATATTGCCCTTTTCCATGTAAATACCAAATTTCATTATACATTAAAAAATATTTGAAGTTCATAGTTTTCCTCTACCATAGTAGCCAATCAGGAAAAGCAGTTATGACTCTTTCTTTACAAAAACAATGCATTGTAACAAGTAACAGTGTATATTTTTCGTAAAAAGTAAAACCTGTTTTCCTTGTTACTGGGAAACCATGCAATTGGGAAACCATTGGATGAAGTGTTTTCAATGGTTGCTGATAAATTTTTTAGTAATTGCTGTAGTTCATAACAGTGATCTTGACCAAAGCTTACTTAAAAACATATTACATAACTAATGCATTTAAATAAAATGTTTTTAAAGCATATCCTTGTATTTTTATTTTTATTATGAATATTATGAATGAACTGTTTCACAAAATATATTTATATTTTCTACTGGAAAATCGTAACTTATTACATGGTTCTCACGTCGTTGTACTTGTTACAATGTTATATGATATAAATCTTATATAACTTATCACTACATCAAAGGTAATGACTAAAACAATATGAATCATCGACACAACAGTTATCCCAAATGTTTATGGGCTTTCTGGATGAATCTAGTTCTAGTGGTCTTATGTGTTTATCTCTCTAACATATCTTCTTAAATACTTTAACTCAATATTCTCCGAAAACTCTGGACTCTCCCACATGAGCTCTGATGTGTTGATAAAATCCAGGTCTAGATAGAAAAGTCTTTCCGCAAAATATGCATTCAAAAGCGACCGGCGACCTGCGCGTCACCTTTAAGTTAGTGTGTGTTCGCTGATGAAGATTCAAATATGATTTTAATGCAAACGATGCTGAACACAATGAACACTTGTGAGGCTTTTCTCCAGATTGTATGAATTGATGCTGTTTCAGGCTCCATTCAGTTGTAAAACATTTTTCACATGAGTTGCACTTGTAAGGTTTTTCCTGAGTGTGGGTTCTCATGTGTACGTCAAGATTTTTTTTTTGAGTAAACTTCCGGTCACAAATAGAGCATTTGTGTTTCTTTTCATTCGAATGAATTTTGCTGTGTACGTTAAGATTATATAATTGAAGGAACTTCCGGTCACAAATAGAACATTTGTGTCTCTTTTCCTCCCAATGAGTTTTCATGTGACTTGACAGAACCGAATTTCGCACGAACGATTTGCTGCAGACAGAACATTTGTGGTTGCGTTGCTCCTTGTGAATCTTAAGATGATAGTGTAAACTACTCTTGGAGGAAAGAGGTTTGTTGCAAAACTTACACGGAAATGAAAGTCGATTCTCTTGGTGCATTCTTTTTATATGAAAATCCAAATTTTTTTTGGACGATATCTGTTTTTTGCAAATGTTGCACTGGAATACCTCTGGAATTGTAAAAGAAACCAGTTATTATGGTCTAATGGATTATCGAGTCCGGGTTTTAGCATTCTAATGCGGAATTTTACTTATCAATTTACATATGTCGTCGTATAAATAGAGAAACTTTAATAAAAAAAGATTTACTACTTGATACGTTTTCGAAAGGCAGTAATGTATGCATCAGGATTATTCACAACGGAAATAAAAAAATGCATTAAGTGAATTTAATATTTTGGGAAAATTTGAGCAGAGAAGGGAAATAAAAATTATCTGAAGTCATTCAATGAAAAATATTATGTTAGCGTATATCAAATAAACAGACTTTTTTTTATTAAATTAAAGAATTGTAATTAACCTTTCAACAGTCTATGGATTAGGCTGGCTATTATTTTTATTTTTCGGATCATATTAAATATTCTTGGATTAAAGTTGCCATAGACGCCCATAAAACATGGTGTTTAGAATTTAAAGAGTTTATGCTGAATTTTGAAGAATATTTGCAATACAAAAAGTAATTACCATTGCCTTGCTTAATATGCCGATCCAGCATTGGCCGAAGTAAATAGCTCTTCCCACATTTGCAATGAAATTTACTTCTATTCATGCCTCCTTCCGTTTGTATTTGATAATGAGTTTTCTTGACAGTGGTCAAGTTCTTCAGATGCTTATCTTGTGAAGGATTTGAGAGAGATATTTGCTGTTGGACCTCATTGGAAATTCTTGCATCAGTATTGTACTCCGTATTATCATGACTTGTGGATCCATTTTCATCCACGTTTGGAGGTTTATCGAATATGTCAGGCTTTTCCACACACTGCACTGTACATAGATTCTTGTCTTGTGTATTCTGCTCATTATTTTTATTTCTTGATTTTTTACGTTTTCCGTCCTCACATGTTTGTATGAGTATTGGAGTTGGCAATGGATTTGTAACTCGAGCTTCGAAAGTCTCTGTTGGAAATATCTTCTGAAGAATTGTAACTTCCTCCGGAGACGCCATTGTCTCCATCCTTTTTTGCAAAACTTCAACTTGCTTGTAGCTCTGCTTAGAACACGTTCCATCAATACTGCTGCATTTCTGACGTGAGTATGCATTCCAATTTATCGACTCCTTGGAATATTGATCTTCGATTTGATTTTGTTGCTCAATATTTTTATTTCCTGATATTCCTGAATATTTGGAAATACAAAAAATTAAGAGAATGTTGAGTGCAATTGTAAACAAACTGAATTACATAAAATACTACTTTCGCTGCAATGAAATAAATAAGTAAGGCTTTCTTACCATATGTAAAATGATATTCAGCTTTATCTTCCTTATTTTTTTCTTTGTCGATCAGAATTAAATCATACACTTTGTCATATATGTTTTCATACGCATTGTGAGGTTGAATATTTTTGCAAGTCTCGTCCATAGACTTGTTCGTATACGGATATCTGTTGTGTTTATGCTGCTGATTACTTGCGTTTCTTAATATTTCAATATTTCCGTCCGCAGATCTTTGTGCCAGTACAGATGGCATCGGCGCAGGTTTTGCAATTGGCACTTTGGAACAAATTTTGGGAACGATATCTTCTAATCTTGTACATATCTCCTCCGAGGGGGTTGGCTCAACTCGTGGTGACTCATCTTCATCCAAACTTTTGGAATATAAACTGTTGTATTGTGTATCCTGCTCATGATTTACATTATTTGACATTTCAATGTTTTCCGGTGGGGCTAGCTCAACTCCTGGTAGCACATCCACATTCGTACTTTTACTTTGCAAAAGTCCCTCCTCAATATTCTTCACAAATACAGTTTTCACTTCCGATAGAGTTTTCATTTGCATTTCTTTACGAACTTATTACGAACATAGTACTATGAAACATTCCACATTGTGTTCTTATCTGTCTGTTGAAATGAGACACGCAGGTACAGTAGAAACCATTAAATTTGAAAACAAGGATTACATAATATTTTTCATGTAATTTAGAAATAAGAAACAACTTGTGGATAGTGCCTGTGTATGTATTTATGAGAAAGTCATATAAAGCGATAAAGTACAAAAGAGCATACAACATACCGTAAAATCTGATATAAGCGCCGGGGCGACTATTGTACTCCGTCGATTTTTTAGTCAGTAAACGCCGGGGC
>JAQIXW010005369.1:0-10478 GCA_034700685.1 Willowsia buskii | reverse complement strand
ACCAAAATATTATGACTATGACCGGCGTCTGTCCTTCATCGATGTCGTAAGCTGCTGACTATACAGTGCAGTGGTAATTTGACAATGCTAAATCCTACGGCAGTACACTGCCGTAGGATTCGTATCCATGTATATTCTACAATTTATAAATGTCCAATTAAATTTTTAATATTGTTCTCCTTCCCGAATCAATTATAGGAAATCGTTTAAACAAAATATATATAAAATGTAGAAATACAAAAGATATAATTTTAATTATATTTTTTTGCATAACGTTTCTATTAATTGGTATTCTGTTCATAGGCAATTATAGCATTGTTCATATTACAAAATTTATCGCTAGCAAAAGAAACGATTGTTTTACAAGTTTCAATTAGAAGATGAATATTTCTTTGTATTAAAATTTCCAACAGATTTATAATATACCATTTGGAAAGCATAAATTCAATTTTATTTTATATTTCAAATTTACAAACGCGTGTTCTTTCCATAATAAAGACACAAATATGAGGGAATAAAAGATTACATGGGAAGAAAAATAATTAGTTTTTTGTGATGACTTAGTTTGGTTTTAATTGTCAATAATAAAATAAATAAAATATTCACGATGAACTAAATAAATTGTTAAAAAATCCAATTAAATTTCTTACTCCAAGACTCCAAGCTAAGTTCATGTCAGAGAAAGACTTTCGACTGACAAGCACGTAACCAATTCCAAGTTCCTTTACAGACTCAACAAAATAATTGTACATACTATCATATCAAACCTTTAATATGGCCAACAAATGGACAATAAAAGCTTTAGAGCTTGAAGAAAAAATCAGCTCATATCACTGCGTTCCCTACGTAATGTATTGGGACACGAACCGTGGCAAATTCGACTATCGAAAGAAAGGCGATATTTTCTTATATTTTTCGTACATATCCTTCTTCTTTACCACCTGCGGCGCTATTCTTTGCGCGTTTACTCTCATCTGGAAACTGAATACGTACTCTGGCGACAAATTTCCTTTGGTCAGTTGTGGATCCTGGACTTTCTTCATTCTGTTGGGTTGTCTTGGCTGTGGTGTTTCTAAGGTTCTAATTCAATATTCCGACGAATTCGTAGGCTGCCTTAACCACCTTATTGATTACGGCAAAGAAATCGATGCTGCCGAGAAAAAATATTTGAAAAAGTCTTCAGGAATCTCAGGAAAGGATTTTGTCGGTTTATTTGCAATTTCGAATGTCTGCTTTCTCCATGCTGTGCCCTTTGTTCTTGTCCCATTTGGGTTGGCACTGCATCCCGAAATGGACCCTTCTCATTGGCTGCTTCAACAAATTCTTGGAGAAAATTATCCCGAGGAACTGTCAAAATTTTTTTGGATTCCGATAATCACAATCAGGTTCATTCTCTGCTTTGTTTTCTGTTCAGAAGTGCTCCGTACAATAAGTCATATGTGCAATATTATGCTTCTCGAGTCGCCTATATTTTATCAATGTTTAAACCACTACAAAAGATATCCTGTCGACTATCCGGTGTTATCTGAATATGATAAGCTATTTAGGATAAGACAGATAAATGTGAAAGCATGTGCGGAAATGACGAGTACTGCGATGGGTGTGTGCTTTCTTATGATGATTTTCGCAAATGCATTTTGTTTATTTGGATGGAGTATGCTAAGTCCTGCGGTTTTCGGATGTGTTTTTGGGGCGGTGATAATTCAAAATGGGGTGACTCACACTGTTCTGCCGTTGGTTACAAAGTTGCATGATTTATCTAGTGGGATCATTAGTGTTTGGAAGGAAAATGTGAATACATTGGGGGTTATTAAAAAGGAAAGGCATATTCGGAAGATATTGCGTCATACGAGACCTATTGCATTTGCATGTGGAAGTGTGGGAACGCTTAAGAAGGAAACAAAAAGAAACTACTTTGCAGCGCTGCTTGATGGATTCATAAATGTGACGATGACATTTAAAGAATTTGTTTAAAAATTGGCTTAATAGGTAATTTTGTGTATTATATTAAATAATTGATATTTTAAGATACATTTAAATTTGGAAATCAATTTAAATAGTAAATTTGTATTTATTTGCTTTGAATTCCATAAATATTTTGTAAGGGTTATAACCTGGGGTTCAACGGCCGTTGTTGCATGTAAACTGAGGATAAATGTGGAAATGTGAATATTTTGTTGGGTTTTAGTAAGATAAATATATATAAACTATTTACTTTAAATTACTTGTCCCTGTATGCATTTGTGAACTATTGTCAGTCCAACTGCTACTGAAAATCGTATGTTTTCTTATGATTTTTGACAGCTAAAACCTTTAACCTAGATTGATAGCCTTAAAATTCATATGTACTCACTTTTATATTAAAGAACAAGCTAATTAGTTGATATTGATTGATTGATGAATTAATGGAATACACAATCAAAGATTATGACCGGTTATAATATATGATAATTTAAACATTTAAGTATTATGTAGTATAAGAGCTCATCTGGTTTTCTAGGACACAAAATTTGAGAAAATGATTGAATAAAATATTAACTCAAACGATTAGGTGTATATCAATTTATGTGCATTGATTTCCCGAACAATTTTTTTTACGAATCTAAAATTTATTGATCACGTCTGATAAGTCAGTAATAATTAGTGTAGGTAATCATTAGATCCTCTTTTACCTCCTATCCTATATCTCGACATTTTATTGACATGAAAAGTGAAGCAATTCGCTTCATCGTCCCCTTTTGAACAGTCCCAGATCCCATCTTCATCACAAATCCATTCAAGAGGAATGCAGGCTCCTGCAGGTCCTTCAAAACCTTCATCTACTGAGCACCTTAACTCGTTATCAGAACACGGACATTCGCTTTCACTTTCGTCACTCCAGTCACCACAGTCATTATATCCATCACATTTGTAATAACTGGGAAGACATTCTTTGGCATTCGAACATTTAAACTAAAAGTTAAAAATATATTTTAAAAAGTGTTTTAATAAGAAATATGATTTACGATAATAATTGTAGCTTACAGAAGTACCAGGACATTCTGGACAGTCACCATTCTCGTTGGCTTCATCACTGCCATCCTCACAGTCATTGAATCCATCGCACACGACTCCAGCAGTCACACAAGCAACACTTCCGTTTTTACATTGATACTAAAATATAGAATAATTTTTAATTACAATTTATGTAATTTTTTATGTTAAATAGATTTAAAAAAAAAGTTACCGAAGAAGTTGGACAATCTGGACAAATCCCATTTTCGTCCGCCTCATCGCTACCATCCCAGCAGTCATCGTAGCCATCACATATTGTATTCGCACTGACACAAACTCCATTTTTACATGTAAACTGAAAGAAAAACATAATTATCTTAAATCTTAGCTTAAATCTTAAGCTTAAATCATCTTAGCACCAAAACTTCTTATTTTAAAAAAGATATTAAACTCACTTCCGAATCATAACACGGAGGACAATCTTGGCGCTCGTCGCTGGCATCACTACAGTCAGGTATTTTGTCGCACACATGGTCTCTATGTAAGCATTCGCCAGTTGGGCATTGAAACTACATGAAATAATGTTACAAGTCATAATATCCCATTTAACTTGTTAAGTCAATGTGGCATTAAGATTTTTGACACCTTTCCTTCGTCACAAGGCGGACAATCCTCGACATTTCCTGGTTCGTCACTGGCATCACTACAGTCGTCATAACCTGTAGTAGAACACGTTTATAAATTTAAGAGTACTGCGAAATAAAATAATAAAGCTAACTTGCTTAAATGTTCTGTTTTTTTAATACTTTTTACCATTGCAAACAAAGTCAATTGGAATGCAGTCACCGTTTTTGCAACTAAACTGTAAAAGAAAAACATGACTTTGGCTTAAAAACGAAAAGCAGCAGTTTGTAATTATATGTGTATGAAGAAATAACAGGCTGATTTCATACTTCATCTGGTTGACATTGTTGAGCACATGTCAATCCAAAAATGACTACTAAGATGTAAACAATAATTTCAAATTTCATTTTGTGATATTCTAATAGAAAGTTGTGCACTTTTGAGTTTGAAATTATGACGAAATAAATATTTCATTTAGTTATGCTAACAACAGGTTTTGTATCTTTTACAGAAATTATTTTGTGATCTAACCTCAAGATTTATATTTGAACTGGTAAACAAAATGTTATAACAATATCTTTTGTTGCGAGTAATCATAAAATACATTGACAGTGGGAACCAACAGTATATTAGAGATAGTGTCAAAAACAATTTTCGAGAAAAAAGTTTATTACATTGTTATCATTCGTGATTGATTGATAAATATGAGATAAGATTGGACAAGCTGTCGATATTGTGTGGATTAAAACTCTGTGTCAAATGACCTATTTATTAAATTTTAATCAAACACTTGGAGTTAAATACAAGATATGAAAAAAAAAATTAGTCCGAAATAAATAAAAAATATTGTAGTCTGTTACCTTAGCACAATTTATATTTCTGTAATCAATTGTAGTTTAAGTTTTTTAGGTTTAAGAGTTTAGAAATTTTGAAGAAGTCAGTGAGTCAAAAGACAGGTAATTCAAACGTATGATGCAAAACAAGCCAATGTTTGGTATATGAAGCATGCTTTATGAATCTGACGTAAATGAGCTATATCTCCATACAATTTTTTTTCAAATTTACCGTAACCCAGTTTGAGAAAGATTATCAGGCGACATGATCACCTCATAAGAATTTGATTCCCTTGCATCAGGAGTTCGACAATACGTAACAACTTATGTATGTTGACGTGTGTATAAATTCTACTCTTTAATTTATGTTGTCTACATGTCCCTCGAATTTTGACAAAGTTTAAAAACAAGTAATCTTGCTCAACATATCTCACATCCGCACATTTTTGAATATTTTGTCTGTTTTGCTGTCGTATTTCTTTATATTTTCCATCAAAAACAATCTCTCATCTGTTCCTCCGTAAGACCGATAAAAATACAAATACTTTATGATTGAAAATATAGCTATATTTCAAGCCGGTTGATAGAGATACGTGGCAAGCTTTATTAAAACGCGTAAAAACATCATATATCACAGGAAATCTTGCCCTATATCCTAATCCTCACTTTTCATCATAACGACTAAAACGAAGAAAATTACGAGACAAGAAAACCGGCAAGACGAGAAAAGCTGATATAGGTATTAGTTATCGCAAATAATCTTCCTCGAGTTCAGCACTAATGCTTCATCGAGATATCAGTTGAGGAAACTTCCAAGATATAAGATTAAAAAGACTCGCTCGTTTTATTTTTATGTTGGATAAGTGCTCCATATAGCTTCGTTAGACATTTTGCTTGTAACAGAAAAATTGTAAATTGTATTTGCTCTCCAATAATTTCCCTGAAATTGACAAATAGCTACAGTTATTAAAAACTTTAGTAAATAATTCCTCACTAATTTGTTGTGTGCTTAATTGTTATGTATGTAATCAGGACATTTGGGTAATAAGAAAACCGTATAAAAATATTTAAAAACAAGATCGAGTAGAATATTTGAGTTGACTATTAAACATGTTTATTAAAACTGACATGTAAAGTACCAACTTCTCCATGTAAAAAATTCAATTTACCGTAATCCAATTTGAGAAGGAACATCCAACAACACGACCATTTCATGAAATTTTAATTGGCTTACATTGGCAATTTGAAAATTCATAACAACTTATTGATTTTGATATACATATACATACTCAATTTACTCTATAATCTATTTGGCCTAAATCTCCACCAGACTTCAAAACTGATTTGTTTACGCATTTTCTAGTCTTCGTTAGAATGTGGACAAACTTTAAAAATATGTAATCTTTCTCGACATGGTTCATGATCTCAAATACGGACGTTTTTAAATATTTTGTTTGTTTTCTAAAAACATCATATTTAACATAATATCTTGCCCCATTTTCTCAATCTTCACATTTCGTCGAGACCACTAAAGCGAAGAAACTCTCAAGACGAGAAACCCAGCTAGATAACAAAAACCGGTATGGGTAGTTTTTATCGCAAATAATCTTCCTCTACATAGATCAGCACCAATGATTAATAAGGAAGTATATATCGAAGAAACCTACGAGATTTAAGATCATTAAGACCCGCTCAACCTATTTTGCTTAGATAAGCGATCACCATAACTTTGTTAGACATTTGTCAAAAGAGTATAAGTTTTAATCAGATTTTTCATATAAAATTTTGTATATAGCATTCTCAAATATTCCTAGTAACTTTCTCAAAGTGTTCTAGTGAAATTGTTTCAGTTCTAGTAAGCTCATGTTTTTCCATAATTGTGTTAAAATGATACCAAAGTGCAAACTTTAAAAAAAACTGTCTGTATTTCTCTTAAACGAAAACAAAATCATGCTCTTAGCACAAAATCTGCTGCGTTTAGCACTCTCCAATTTCAAAATATACGGAAAAATCACAACTGTAATTCACCAACCAAATAAAGATTTTAATAGGCTTGTAGTCTCAAAAAATTCTGAGAAACGCTTTCTTACCAAATTTATTATCTCAATCTTATATATTTTTGGATGCTACGCCCAATTCATCATTTATTTTGAGACTTTCGGCGTCGCTTACGTTGCAGAATCACTATTTTATATAATTGCGCTTACACTTCACATTCCAATTCTCCTGACTCTTTACAAAAAACGGGAAGACATTGCGGAACATTTTAACTGGCTGATTGCTTTTGAAACTCGTCATAACGGTAAGCTATGAATATATTTAAAATCTTATTCATTAATTCCATAAATTTTTCCTAATTTCAGGAAATAATTGGATCCCACCTGAAGCCAAAAATGGTCTTGGTTTCCGGTTCCCTTTTTACATGAAACTGGCCATTGTAACTTCTCCAACTAGCTTAATATTTGGATGGCTGCACTATATTTTGACACCTTGCTTTCCAACAAACTTGGGATTTACCTGGTTTTCGGAGTGCACCTCTGATAAATTCCAACACTCAGTTATATCCCAATTGACAAATTACATATTTCGATTTACATCCTCAGCATTTGGAGCTTGGGTGATCTGCTACACATTTGGGAATTGTATCTTAGAATATGTGCCGTATACAGTTTTACCCTGCTATTGCTACCTAAACTACCTTGCGCTTTTAAGAGAGCGCGTGAAACTTATGAGGAATAGCAATATGACCTTAGTAGTAAAATTATGGAGGGAAATTCAAATTCTTGTGAAAGTTTATAATCAAATTCATAGAAGCGTTTTGTCGAGTTGTACAACAGCTTTGTGCTCAATAGTTTCAATAATTAGTTTATATTGTATAATTGCATATTCTGAAATTCTTCGAATTCCAGAATTGTTAATGTTTGGGTTGCTCGCTGTTGATACATCACTGCTCACAGTGGAAGGAGATGGGAATTCTAAAGGGAATGTTTATGTTCATTCTAATTTATGCATTGAATACATGAAACGGAATGAATTGATATCGAAAGATAGGCTTAATCGACGTTATTTGAGGTCATTTCAGTCGTTAAAAATACATTTAGGTTCCAATTATTTCGATGAGTTGATTTTTTTAAATGTTTTGGATTTTAATGTGGGACAGAGATGTTAGTTTATTGCTTATTTAAAAAGCATACGTTTGGTAGGTTACGTTTATAAATTAGTTTGAATAGTTAATGTTGGAAAAATACGTCATTTAATCACATTCCATAGCAAAGTAGGCTGTATTAAATAATCTTAAATCTAGATGCATATTTAAAAAGCAACATAAATAATTTGTTTTCATTTCCGGCATTTATGACGAAATCATGTGCATCATTGTATAAATATATAAGCTCGGATAATAATTATACATACACTATTACATCTAGTTAGTTTCAGTAATAAATGAATGTAGCTATCTATCAGAAAGGTGCGTTACCGTTTCTTTTTAAAAACCATAAAATTCACTTGACCCTAGTACAGGAAGCCACTACTGGTATTGCATAGTAACTAATAATCCTTCTGCACACAAAGAATCGCTCCCAAAAATAATCCAAGAGCACTATAGTTAAAAGATATTTTCGTAAGGTCTGTCCCACTTGGAAGGAATATTTTTTGTTTTCTTCATAATTTCTAATAGAGAGATGAAGGCGTCCTGGTTTTGACATATGTTATAGAGTAACTCATGCTTATTCTGCATGCCAAGTTTCAGACCGGGATAGTCCTGTATGTTGGCCATGCACTGTCATGGGATAGCTGTACAGACACCTGCCACACACTTGAGTAAAGTTGGTTCAGTCAAGATGCCCACATGTTTGTCGTTTGAAACAAAATTGCTCCAAGTTATCGCCTAGATCACCCATGAAAGTGCATGGCAATTAACTCTAGAATAATGCACCATGATTTGAAGCAATTTTCAGAATGATGTGATTTCACATGGTCCCAAAATATGGGATGGAACAAGGATTTGTGTGTATTTCCCATTTAACTTAATGTATGTTGCTTGTATTTGGACTATGACAAAAATTAACTGTTATATGGCCCAAATCCAACCAAGCAACTCAAAACTACGGCATTATTTCATGATGCGCTTCTTTTTTGACTCATATTACTTGATTTGGGATCCATATGACCAAATTCAAATAATAAAATTAAAAAATATTCCTTCTTTTGGGACAGCCGAATTTGGCCACTTTTGGAAATTTATTTGTTACTCCAACATACTGGACTATCCAGGTCTGAAACTTGGCATGCAGAATGAGCATGAGTTACTCTATAACATATGTCAAAACCAGGACGCCTTCATCTCTCTATTAGAAATTATGAAGAAAACAAAAAATATTCCTTCCAAGTGGGACACACCTTATATGCTTGACAAAAAACAATATATACGAGTACGATATGCTACGAGTACATTTTAGTTTACTATGAAAAGTGAATATAAGCACGCAAATTTTACACACTTTTCAAACTTTTCCACAAATTGTAAGAGTTAAAAACTATTAACTAAATTCTATTAAAACACAAGAGTTTACACACTGACTTGACAGAGAATTTTTATACGAAATAAAAATGATTTATGTCTGTTACTTTAGGGCAGTTTTTGTTTCTGTGATTAATTTGTAGTTTCATGTTTGCAAAAACAGTACAGAAATTTTGAACCAGACAGTAAATCTACAAAATAAAAATAAAACTAATACTTGGTATATAATACATGCATTCTAAATCCGGCATGTAAATAATCAAAGTCTGTATAAATACTTAATTTTACATTTACCGTAACTCAATTTGAGAAAGAACATCATACGACATAGTCAACTCAGTAAAATTTAATTCCCCGACATCAAAAATTAGAAATCGCTTATTTTGTACTCACGAGGGACACTCACGAGGTGTTCGGCTCAGAATTATTTGTCACTTGGCCTGATTGAAGTACTTAATAAACTATGTTGTGAGGTATACCTCTTTCTTTTGAATGGGCCTTGCATTTAAAGTTACGGACCAAAAAAGTTTTCGGACCTGCCTTTCGGAATTTTTTAAATACGATTTAACATGGGATTTTGGAAGTGACATAAGAGTACTTGTCGAAAAAATTGAAAATGTGATTTTTCTAAAATCTGAAGCAAATTTTTGCCAGAAAAATGTCAGAAACAATGTTTCTACAACTTTTTTGGGTTATTAGCTGGGAAAAGGTTAATGCAAGCGCATTCCATATGTAACCGATTACACTGGTTGTCATAGTTTTTAGTCCAAAAATTAGAATAAAAATGCCATTCAGAAAAAGTAAGTATGCCATCAAGTATGCCTTATGACGTGTAAAAACTATGCCAAGTTTTAAGTCAATCCGGAATGAACACGACGTGAGTGTCCCTCGTCAGTAATACATTTCTACTAAAACTTTATTTACACAAGTCAATTCAAAAGACTATCAATGTAGCATTATTATGTAAAAAGTTGATAATTCCAAGGTATAATATGTTTCATTAATCGTAAATTACAATTTGATTGCATTAATGACTATACATATGTCTATATACATGCTCAGACTTGCCATTGCAAATTTTTCCATCCCGTTATGGCATTTACGGGGCGTCTTTTTGGGGGAGGCGGGTAAAAGAGGGGGCGTTTAATGTACTCCGTCGACATTTTAGTCAATAGACGCCGGGGCGCCTAATAAAGGGGGGCGTGTAATACCGATGAGGCGTTTATATCAGCATTTACGGTACTTAAATTACATAAAAACCAAAACGTTTTTTCTATAAGCATATTAAACTGACTTCCGAATCATAACACGGAGGACAATCTTGTTGCTGGTCACTGGCATCGCCGCAGTCTGGTATTTTGTCGCATACATGGGCTTTAGGTAAGCATTTGCCAGTTGGGAATTGAAACTACGAAATAATATTGCAATAGGCAGGCATCCCAGTCCAATGGCTAAGGGCTGGGACCTAGGTGGTGGGATCCCCGGGTTCAATTCCCGGAGGGGGT
>JAQIXW010005368.1:0-10482 GCA_034700685.1 Willowsia buskii | reverse complement strand
TGAATTCCTTGGTGCTGAAGTCTACATAGGTACAGCTAATAATTATAAAACAACATCAAATTTCTTTTGAGTTCAATTTTTTGCATAATATGTATTTATTTTCTTAATGAAACTAAAATATATATATTTGTTAATATACTATTCATTCTCCGATGTAATGCTACTTGAATTGTGATAAAATATTAAGTTAATGTTTTATGAACCAGCATGGTTAACTTTGAATATATATACGTAATATTTTCCGGTTCAGCAAATTATTTTTTTATAGGAGAAGGAATGTGCGATGTTCATATATATCCAAAAAGAGAGAGAAGTCCTATTAAGCACAAGTCATCCTCATCAACAAAAATCAGTGCTTCCTGCTGACTGCTACTATATATGCTTGAGGTTCATCGGATGCCGGATTATCATAATATGATGAATAATAATAAAACACAAAAGAAACATTTTGGTGTGCGATTATTTATATGTTATTACAAGTTCGTTGTTGTGTGTGCAAATGTCTTTCAAAGTAAAGGCCAAGCACATTCGATGTCAAAGGAGGGCTATTGCTTTTTAGATGAAAGATGATCATCAAGTGTAATTTGCTCCATGTCATAGTCATCATGAGTCTTCAGTTCATCACGTTCATATCAGCGTCACTTACTTTCTTGAATATTTAGTGAATAGTTTGATGGAATCATCGTTACTGCGGCATATACTTTGTAACGCGCCAGACTTTAATATTGCAATTTCGTTTGCTTTCAATTAATCTATAAGCAGAGATCCAATATTGCATTTCGTTAATCCCCTATCGCGTAATCAGTATTTCTGAAACAATAATCAGTATGTTATGCCATTTTCACCTACCCATCTGAAAATACATTGATACTTGTCCACCGACAGGTTAAAATCTCAGTAGCCCAAAGAGCAAATCTCTAAGCATAATGTACAAATCTATCAAGAATTTTTAAAAATCAATGTGAATGCATGCTGTTTTTACATTGAGCCATGCATTCACTCGTTATTAAACTTATTTTTACACTTAAATAGAAATTGCTAGATGGATTGAGCTTTGAGCTCTTGGAGAGGTAGATTCGATAAAAATACACACACGTCTGGTATAAATTGAATGATGTGTACAGAAAATGAAAAAAGGTGGGATCACAGTTGTACACGCATACATTATTCACAAGAACACCAGCAGGAGCTAATGCTCCCCTGAATTCATTGTGACCAAAAAGAAAGACGAAAGATTAGAGCGAGATGGTTTAAGTATTTAGCGATGCATACCTGATTAGTATTACATGTTTTTTCTATCTTTTCTTTCTTCATGCAAAAAATATGATTTCAAACAACAATGCAGCATTGTAAACTCTTCAAGTTTATGTTATTAATAGGGATAAAAATAGGAATGATACGGCTGGTGCACACATGAAATCTGACGAGCCCTCGAAGACGAGGAAAAAACCGTCAGTGTAGAGAGACGAAATACGACACGGTAAAACATCAAATTGCGTACCACGGTTAACGTGATCATCTCTCTTTATGTCTCTATAATATATTCATATTCAAAACGCAGATAATATGCAAACATATCCCTGTAGAATCACAGCTTTCCAAGAAAACATGACATGAAAAATATTCATTTTTTTTACTTGTACATAAAATAAGCTGTAATAAATGCACATTCATTTCAGGTGTTGTTTTTGTGAGTTGCTACTCATGTACATGGCAAAGAAGGAACAAAAACCTTTGTATACCTGCTTTTGTGTGAGACATATAGTCACGTATACAACAATAGCTCACATCATATTTATGCTTTTTTAACAGTTTTTTTCACATGTAAGACAACCCCTTGTAGTTGGAGCTTATTTTTGTACTGTCCAAATTCTTGCAAATTCGTGTAAGCACGGTAAAGATATGAGATGTAATTTTTGGTGGGCTTTACCTCAACTTTTTAGCTACATGAGGTACAAGCCAATGAAAAGGAGCATGAGCATCTTCCTCTTTTTTGTGTTCTTCTTCATTTTTAACAAAAATTTTGACGTGCGATGCTGTTGCGTTGATGTAATGATGATGATGATGATGAAAAATAAGATAATGTGAGGATGCTCTATAGCTGTTGTCTAAGGAAAGCAAGGAAAAAGAATATTGGACGATACAAGTTGATCCGCGCATTACCTGTAATGCCAGTATGTTATACTGTTATACTTGCTATAATAAAACTTCTTTGCTTGAAAGCCTGTGCCAGTTTCTTATATGACGGATCCTTGTAGTTTACCAAAAATATGAGTATACCATAATTGAACTTAACATCTGTAAATTGCAAATCAGCTACTGGTACGCTATATTATTGGCTGTTGTAATTTTGGTTATGATTAGTATGATGTATGTTGAAAAGTGGTCGTTATATTGATGTAAAAGGATACAGGAGCGTCACTAAATGATTTTTTCCTTCTTATTCTGCCCCTCTGCCACCAAAAGTGATGGGCTGTACTTGTCAGTGCACAATATCTTGCTGCCTGCCGTTTTTTTCTAATTTTCTTGACTAGAAATCAAGCTATCATAATTGCATTGTGTACCTGTTGAAGTAAATCAAAAATCTTTATATCCAAGGGTTAGCTTTTACCATTATATAATTATGCATATAAAAATAATATTAATAGATTGGAGCTGATCCTAATCATGATCGTCACATCATCGACAGCAAAAAAATTCAATAATAACTTTTGAACTGGTAAGCATTAAGCATAAGAAGACAGAATACATGCATCGATACAACAAACTTTCGTATGTTTATATCAAAGAGACGTGTTGCATTGAGTCCCATATCATCATTATTATCTTACGCAATAGCCAATAAATGGCTATTTGGTGGGAATGAGAAGAGTTAAAGAAATAAGAAATGGCTGACTTTATTATAATGTGTGCCGCTGTCTGTCAGCAGATGATAATACGTTATAATGTGTCTGATCCCTTCTTCGATCAGAAGAAAAGAAAAAATAAATAATTTTCTCATTTAAATTTGTTTTAGAAAAGGATTTGCATGTAAAATTAGAAGTTTTTTCTAGTTGTGTGTATTGTGTATTATTATTCGAACACATCTCCTTAAATGCAAGCACATCATCATGTGGATAATTTTTTTATCCACACAAAAGCTGTTAGGTACATAACAATGTATTCCTTTTTGTTGATTGTAGCTAGTGATGAGGGATTGACATGGAACGGCAGGAGGCTGAGTAATTAAAATGAATTTTCGTTTAAGTTAACTATGACCAAAATGAAAAACAGTTGGTGTTGCTTGATTACCGAGAAGAGTTTTTGGAAATAATCTATTGATTGGGATTGGGAAAGATGTAAGAAAGTCGTTTACTCATTAATACATTTCTTATAACATGTCGATCGTTTTATTAGTACTTTGATAAACAATTCCTTCTTAAAATGTTCGTCTTTTAATAGTTTATCATCTCATTATGAAGCTGTATATGAGAAGACAATAATTCGTCGATAAATATCATAACTAGCTCACCCACATAAAAAGCAATAATATTAGATACTGTGCGACATTACTCGTCATCTTTTACTCTCGGCTTTTTACTCCTTTCCAAAGCACTAAAAATGCTATTAAATTTGCATTAAAGCCAGCTTTTACAATCAAATTTCAAGGCAATGCTGACTATAAAGTTATGTAGTAAACGTGTGCACTCTAAACTACTAAAATCACTTGATAGCAAAATATCATCTTTTGTGAAAATTTGCGGCGACATCCCTTTTTAGATATTACATATTACGTACTCTGCACACAATGCATGAATACGTTATTATCGATTTCATATGCCATTTGCATGCGTACTGAAGAGAACCTATTTCCTTATAATTGCCATTTTATCGGCAGTTATATTATGTATCATGAAATTGTTATTTTTAGTCCTGTGAAGTAAGCAAAAATTAGCGTATAAGGTTACATAAAAATAATATATAAACCAGCGAAACATTATATAGAAAAAAACTTATTTAGCAAAATGCTTAACTATCAAAACAGGCTTAATTATTATGATTTTACTGATCATATTCCTATGATATAAGTACGCATTTCAATCCCAAATAGAAAAACTGTGATTTTTTCTTCAACAGTAGAGTACAACAAGCAGAAACATTACGCATTCAAAAGAAAAATCCCGATGTCTCGTAGTTTTTTAAAAAGAACCTTTTTCCGCCCGCCGCCAAAAATCCGAGAGGAATATTATTCATTTCACTTGAATTTCATTTCCACTCCTTTTAAAAATATGGTCTGTAAGCATAGAAGTGTATCGAAAATTAAAAAGGGGAAAAAGAAAGGGTTGAATCGTCCTCTCATCCTCATCACTTTGTGTGTCGCATACAGGAAAAAGAAAGAGTTATATGAAAAATTTATAGCCTAGCCATTCCGTTCATATGCATACCTACGTCCTACTACAACCATATATAAAAGTACACATATGATGTATTTTTTATTTTAATACCGTTTTGTTACGCGATGCCAATATTTTTCTATTTTAAAGCCGAGAAGCAATAATAATAATATGGTAATAATGATGATAATAATAACACAGTCGGAAAGAGAAAAAAAACTTTATGAAATGCAGCAAATAACAACGAGGCAAAAGGAATGTACATAAAGGATTCCCTTCGGTAGCCACAGAAGTACTACACAAATAGTGTTAGCTAACTTCTTCATTCTTTCCCGTCTCTCTGTCATAAACACAGCAGTAAAAACTCCAGACAGCATCAAATACTGTTCCCGTCCGTCTCCTCCTGTCGATAATGCATTTCATGCAACACGGATTTCGGGTTATGAGAAAAGCTCATTTTGGAAGGGACCGGGTCGTCACAGAATTGCCGGCCTCCTAAAAAGCTTACATCAGAAATATTCAATCCTTTAAGGAACTTTCAATAAAAAACGGAAGAACTGGCTCTTGTTTTTTGGCACATTTCTGAATGCGTTTTTCTAGAGTCCATCATTGATTTCAAACAAATGTGGAAGTTTAGACCCTTATACTTCACACATTTATTGCATTACTGGAACTGACTTCACATAGGGCTCCCATCCATAATGTCATTGTATGCAAATGCACTATTATACAAAATCGAGAGGAAGGGATTTATAGAGGAATGAGGCACGTTTGCTCTCTGCTGCCCTTTTTGAATTACGATTGCATGTATAGGTACGAGTGGAAGCGTATGTTTGCCGACGCTGCTGCTGCTCGCAGTTTTGTGCTTCTCGGCACCACCACACAGCTCAGTGAACAATGCAATGCAAATGTTGAGTTTGATACAGGTTGGCTTTTTGGCTCTGTGATGATAATATGGCTAGGTAGATCTCAGAATTTGTTTCTTGTGAAGGAGTATCGCCAGTAGCCAGGCTTGAGTCGAGCAGTGAGCAACACTGTACTTGTACTCCTCCGTCGCTTGCTGTAGAAAAATACGTGCGTACTTGTGTGGACGCATGTGGCTTTTTATAAAGCTTTTTTTGTTCCTGATTCCGGTCTCTATAATAATAATCCATTTAGTAAAAGAAAGGATTGATGATATAATGTGTGAAATGAGGAAGCTAGCTTGTAATACATTATGTAGTGTTACTCCTGTATCTTCATAATCATTCATTAGCATCAGTTTAATCTGAAATAAAGCATTAGCGAATAGTGTAGCAGTCTCTCGGACCTTTTTTTTATTATTAAATGTACTCCACAAACATTTTCACGGTTGAGTTGGTTGAGTGATGAACATGTGCGTGTGTGATCTACTGTTGCAACAGGGTAAAAGCTAGTTTACTCTTGTTTTCCGTTTATAGTTGATGAGTTTTGGGTGAAAAATCTAAGATTGCCCTCATCAGACAAAGAGAAAAGACACCATCTACACCCCTTTGGAATTTGTGGGAAAGCTTTGTTAAGTGTTGATGTAAGTGTGGTCTATGAATTGTTGGAGAAAACGGGCTAGACCCAACCATCAAAACGAAAACCAAAAACGGCACCGGTTACAGCACCAACAAGTTGTATGAAAGCAAGGGAAAACCTGAGAGTCAAACGTCTTTGTGGTAATTTGATGCATGTCAGTGTCCACAAATCTACACTGTTTACACCTCATTTGTGCATTACGATAAACTTTTTAAACACTTCTATTTCTTATATGATTAATATATGCTCAGGACATTTACACATTTGGATTTATTAAACAACATACAAATAATACAGAAGCTCATTACGATAGATGCCTTGTAAACGTTGAATTTACCTAGAATTTAAAAGAGGATCTGACATTGCAAATCTCTTGCATTGATCAGCATTTAATTATTGTGATTTTTGTGTCTCATTGAACCAACGCAAAGTGGACA
This sequence comes from Willowsia buskii, assembly GCA_034700685.1. Lineage (NCBI taxonomy): Eukaryota > Metazoa > Arthropoda > Collembola > Entomobryomorpha > Entomobryidae > Willowsia > Willowsia buskii. The sequence continues at coordinate 4,130 of JAQIXW010005368.1, read as the reverse complement.
TATCAAATAGTGTTCAAACATATTATTCTTCTATAAAGCAGGTATAGCTTCTACAAATGAAATTATGGTTGAAAAGTTGATATTATTGGAAATTTTGTTTTAAAAACTAAGTACTTATCTAGTTCTGCCATTCATGTCACCATTCTATTTTATTACTGATAAAAGTATTCACAAAAGTGTGAATTAGTTGTTGTAAAACCAGATTTACGCTGATGATTCTGATTCTGAATAACATTATTGACACGTAAATATGATAACTGTGTTTAGAATAGGCTAGCTTATTAAACTTGCGTGCGCAGTGCGAGTTCTTCGAGTGCGTACAGCATGCGAAACAAAGACACATCTACGCAACTGCGTTTTGGGATAACGTGAGACAAGCGTAAGAAATATGCGTTTGTAGTGTGCATAAAACGTTTTTAATGAGCGTAGAACCGTCCTTTATTAGTTTGTAGAAAACTCCAGGCAATAACATAACAAGTCTTATTACTTTAGTGGCAGTGAACAGCAAAATGGGTATCTTTTAAAAGCCCCAATAATATACGCTTATGTGCATGTTCAGCAGTATATAAAACTTGCAGTGATGTCAATGACGTATATTATAATGGTATGCGTTTTGTTTCCCCAGCTTCCGGTGATTTGCATATTATCAGAAATAAAATAAAAAGTCGCAAGGTCCAGTCGAAACGAAAGAGAGAGTGAATAATCAACAGTAGAGGAGCAGCTGGACTTTTACTTTTCTATAAAAAACTGGACCTCAAGTAAACACAAAAGGAAATACATTTTTTTAAATAAAAAAGAATGATACTTCTATATAAGTACTATATTCTGGCATAAAAAGTACATATATAAGCCAAATAATCTAAAAATAAAAAAATACGACGAGAGGAACAGTGTAATAATGGTAATGATTATTATTGCTTGAATGAAATTTTCATTACCTTATATATTCCTTCTTGACTGAATAAACTGTTCAAGTTGACCAGTTATATTGTGGCTGCTTTTGAGACGTGGCCACTCGACAAGAGAGAAGACCCACACCGAAAGCCAAACAACATCAAGTTTTACAATTTGATCGCAGAGCACCAAAACGACCAACCATTACAACAGGTAAGTAAAATTTAGGAATAGAAAGGACATGATGGCTATTATCAGACTTTTATCGAAAAAATTTAGTTTTTTTTTCTATGTAGTTCTTGTTACATTGCTTCTAGTAGTAGATAATATGAGAGCATTAAAGAGGGCAAAACAACCAAAATAAGAATAGAATTAAAAGACCACAATGGGACGAGTAAACAAAACAATGTTTTTTTTCTATATACGATGATGTGGGAAGGTGGGCACCAGCTCAAAAAATAAAGTAGCTGCATGGCAAGTCATGGGACGATAAATATGCTGATGACGATAGTTCGTTCTACGGAAATCCATGGAATGGGAAATGAGAAAGTAAAGTGCCTCCGTCGACGGACTGAATTATTGTCTCACCTGAATTGAATATAAATTAGTTTGCATTCGAGAGAGAAAAACCATATAAATGTATGAATAGGTATGAGCTGCGAATATTCTATCTATGAGGTACAGCTATACGCACCAAAACTACACGTTTCTGTTTCAAATATACATATTTTTTACCTACTGCTGCTTGCTGCCACCACCATTGCCACTGCACTGCCCAAAAATTATGCATATTGCTGTAAAAAAAAACTTCAACCCTTCTTTTTATTTCATCATTTTTTAACAATAATACATGGTAATAATCGTCATCATCATCTTCATAAAAACACGTAACACACGATACTTCAAAACCATATTACTGTCCAAAAAAGTGGTTCGTTAAAAATTTATAAGTTTGTATGTATTATTGTAACATTTTTTATTATACTTGTCCGCTCTTTTCTTTATTAGAAGTTTGTGCATGGGAGGACGATTAGCCTTCTTGGTTTTGCATACGAAACTTACCATATTATATAAACTCATGAAAAAGATGGTAGGAAAATACCTTAAAATGAGTACTTTGTGGTAGTACGTTTAAAAAATCTTGAAGAATATACATATGTACATCGAATCAATTTTCTTTGTTCATCTCTAGACATTGCTTTTAATGGGGCATGTGGTCCAATTATTATCTTAATTTCGGGGAATAAGTAAAAACGGGAAGCCGAGCAACTGGGCGAAAGGTTCATCTCATGTGCAAAATTTCACGAAAATTGGTAGGGTTTACGTAAATAATTATGCAAATGCTTTTGTCTGGTAGTTTTGTTAGCAAAACTAACAAACCTAATAAGAAAGATAAATAAAATAATTATACTTACTACAGCGTCTACATTTTTGTCCTTTTTCAATAGAATAGACTCCTGCCATTTTTTGTCTTACAAAGAGGCAACCTGTCGGGCTTAAACTTGCAATTTTATTTTGAAATGAAAGGTTCATTGTTTATTCAAAAATTACTGTTCAAACTTTCGCAAAAAATGTTTCCTAAAGATGATATTATCATCTTCATCATGCCTATTTCAATACGCGTGCATGCCCTACTCTACTCCATAGTGGAACGCTTCCGTCGGAAGCCTGAAGCTCGTGTTTACATTGATAAGTAGGTTTCCGTCGATAAATTATTTCAAATATACAAGAACAAAAGTTTTGGTTCATATTGCAAAACAGGATTATGTAAAACATTTCAAGATTTAGCAGGATGATTCAAGTCTTTTCAGACTTGAGACTAGAGTAGACAAAAAATATTTCACAGACTGACTGCATAAATAATCGCCGTACTCACCTTTTCACTATTTGCTCCGTTCAACGAATTCTAAAATCAGGAAATATATATGTGAAAAAAACAGACGATTCACATGTATTTTTCAAAGAATTTGCAAAATTATTTTGATATGTGCTACATGATGGTTGACGTCTTCTTTCTGCAGCGACAATACTTTAAGTAGTTAAAGAAATACAGATTCAAGCGTCACAAGTCACTGTACTTCTGTGTCTGATCAGATCACCATAATCCCTATTGATAACGTGACATTGACAGCTCGAATATTGGAGCTTTATACATTTTGTACCTATACGTACGATTCTTATGAGCCAGTACCTACTACCCGCATGCACATACATCTGCCTACTTAACTAGTAGTAAGTCAATGATTCCTACTCCATACAAATACATTGACACAGAAAAGAAAAGCAAAAAGAGCAACTACACAGAGAAGCCGTCATTCTCACTTCAGCTTTTCCTCCTCTGTTAGTCAAGCTTAGCTGACTTCATTAAACATTCTGATGGGTTGACACCACTGGTTTGTCATACAAGCCAAAGCTAATACATGGTTGTCGTTCGTAGTGCATGTGATGATGCGCTGATGTATGTGCCCCTTTCATTGGTTATATTATGTGGTGTATTGTATATTGTATTGTATTTTTTAAACAATTTCTTAACCGTGGACAGGAAATGTGCAATTTGAATAGTTGTCTCCAACCTTATCAGAATACCTAATATTCTACCGAAAAGAAGATATTTTGTTCATCAAAATACAAACTTATCACGATAATGAGCCACGACAAATGTTTTTTTCCTTCTTATTTCTGTATTAGTGTTCCTCTTCTGTCTTAATGCATAATATATGGGAAATGTCTTTCTCACAAAAGCTTACCGGTCATTCCTACTATCGGGTAAAAAAGGCAATCATGTTGAAACGATTTTGATGTGGTTATAAAAAGTGCTAAAAATTTATGAGATATTTCTTGTTACGTGTGTTACATTTATAAGAGTTGGACATTTACACGAATATTTTCTCTCTCATTTTTTCGTCTCCACGAGTAGTACCTGAGCCAAGTACATTTGCTGAGAACAATATTGAGAATTCGGAATTATTGGCACGTAGTTTATTTTCTTATTCAAGATAAATTGGATTGGTTTTTGGTCTTTGCGTGGAACACCCGGATTTCGTAGATGAGATCTAGTATAATTATAAGCCTGAAATGCATAATACATGTAGAAGAATATTATAAAACATAAAGTGGTTACTTGGCTAAGCGGACAAAATGTTGTTTATTTTGTAGAAAAATACTGCAAAAATTGAGATGTAAGAGGTAACTAGCCACTTCTCAAGACACATTTTTTACATAGTGTTTGTTGTATT
>JAQIXW010005367.1:0-10482 GCA_034700685.1 Willowsia buskii | reverse complement strand
ATATGTATTTTATTTTTACTCTCATGAAATAGATAACAATTATACCGTTTATCGCATACTTTATTTATAATTACAGTTCATCCCTCATAATAAGTTCAAAACAAAAATTATTGGTGTTTTTATTCAAATAAGATATTAGTTTAGATGTGCTCTTTTTTGATAATCAGCAATCTAAGCACTACTCTAGCTCTACTTTTAACTATGAATTCTAAATTTTGGAAATTCACATAGACATTTTAAAAAATATGTAATAATGTCTACCTACAGATTGACAAGTAAATGGCCCACATTCGAGAAAATACTTTTTTACAATTTTGAGGTGAATTGAATATTACCGATTTCTTCCGACCTTTAATGTTCCGATACAGCGATTTAATAATGAATATTGTGTAATTTCTCTTTCATTAAGCTACTTTATTTACATCTACACCTTGCGGTAAATTTTTATTCAAACATTCTTAGCGACTGCAAGAATCTAAATAGATGCGTTCAATCTGCAGATGTACTTACACGACACCATATTATAGACATTAATAATATGACAACTTGTTAAAATATTTTTTAATTTAAAACATAAAGAGGGCACTTTATGCCACCATATACGCGTAAAAAATAATCACACATATTAACGACAAGGAAACTTGCATGGTATCTATTTCACCCGATCAGATCTTGTCCTTCCTTTTCAGATCACATAATTATGTTAACAGCGTGCTGCATGAAAGTATGTAATAATATGTAATACAAAAATTAAATGGCCACCATGTCAGATTTTCGTAACAACTAAATTATGTAATCCAATTCACAAACCCCTATGATCTCTTTTCGTGTATATTTTACCCGCGACAACTTATCTACAAATAATGTGAATTTTTAATGGCAAAAATTACGAGGAACCAAACAGTTTTGTTGTAAACAGTAATTATTATTTAAATAATAATCAAATAGGAATTATAACAGTGTTTTATGGCTTGTAATACGACAATGTTACTTCACCAAAATGTACATTTAACACAGTGAGTTACTTTTCTAAATATTAATTTAGTTAGTTACTAAAATAATGAGAAAAGACAAGATCTAAGCCATAGCTATGCCACAGCCAATGTTACAAACAATATAACAAAAACTTAAAAGAGAGTTGAGAAATTATAAGAATAAATATCAAGAGTTCACATATTATATGTTTAAATATAGCAGAATACAAGGTTATACGATAGAGCAAACAAGATATTATCATACTCACTTGTCAGTCTTGTATGACCCCTCAATAGACAACAGTGACAATAAAAACTGATTCCAAATCGCCGCCTAAAATATTTAAACAAGATTAACTCAGATCTTACAAGATGAGGATTCATTGGTGTTATCATTGCCAAAAGAATGATGTTTCATAATACTATAACTGCCCAACAAATATTGAAAACTGTGATACCAGCCAGCACGAATAATTGAACGTAAAATTATACATTCTTCAGATAAATAATACTATGGAATATTCATGTTGGATTTCGTGTAATGTTTGAAGAATAAATCTACTTTTTAAGCATAATCAACTTTCTAATCTACTGAAACGATCTTAACAACTTTCATTTGCATTCAGATATAATCATGCAGACATTCCATAACATAGAAAGAAAATTAAGGAAACTAAATATATATCAACTAAACAAGATATGCCACACATTAAAATAATTTATCTTTAAAACAATAATAATGCTGTTGTTTTCCCTTTAGACATACATAAATATCTATACTTAATAGCACAAAAGGAGTTAAAAATATCTGATGTTGACTCTGAACTAGAATTAACAATACAATGTAGTTAACAAAACCCGCAGTTTTTCATGTGAGTGGTTATATAATTCATGCTTGCTCGTCATCCTCAAGATTTTATATACAAAAAAAAAACTGAAAAACACTAGTTTAAATTAAATATAAACAAAGCACGTACATTTAACAAGACGTAAATAATCCTTTTCAAAATGATTGTAACGTTTCCCATCTTAAATTATATACACCTCAATAGTTCAGTAATTATATAGACACGACACGCCTACAACATGTATTATTCTTGCATATAAATATTCTACTTTCTTAACATTTGTAAAGGAATAGGTCGCTTTGTACTGCATTTAGTTAAATTGGGTAACCAGATCTACTAGTAGTATTTTTAAATGATAATGACGGTCAGTATTGTACATACAGATTTGCTATACATGAATGTAGTATTTGTAATTATTGTATCGTCAGTAATTTTAAATGATGTAACACGTAATACTTAAAAGTTATACATATTTCTCTGAATTTGCAAAATTCTGCACACGGCAAAAGTTTCCAACTTGTGGTGAATTCATTTCTGCAAGTATAAATTATACATTCTTTATAATATATAGAGTAGTTATATAGAAATAAACTGCCTACTGCCGACCTACATAGGTACATAGGTATCTACACTTGATCATAACATATATTCACTTTTCTTAAATTACTAACAATACAAATTCGAGATTACTTAAGACACTGTTTGTGTGTGTTGATGAGTCGTGTTGAGAGCCATGCAGCCATGCTGTTACGGAGGAGGAGATTCCAATAGGTAGACATTTTGTTGCAGGACACTGATATATCAAACAGTATACTCCTGGATTTGCATTTAGAGATTGCTAACAGTAAAACCTATAATTATATATCTATTACTAATAATATCTTATGAACTATATATAATCTAGATTCATAATTCAATGTGTCTTGTATACTGTTCTGGAAATCGAAGAATATATATACACTGTTTAAAAACAAAAATACTGATAAATACATAGCAATAACTATATACATAGCGTAATTATGTAGACAGGAATCATGGCTTGTAAATAATAAAGCGATGGCATAAAACCTCGTGTTCTTGGAAAGCACAAAATGGGAAGGTTCGCGTCAAACTATAGTGGGGAGCATCCAATTTATTAGGTGACCACTACGCCATCATTTCTTCCATTTCCATCCCATCAACTATAAAAAAAAGAAATCATTAGTTTTTCTTCACAATTCAACACTGCTTAAAAATTTAAAGGATCTTGAACTTCACTCTAGAACTCACCATCTTCTTCTTCTTCACCGTCGCCCACGTAGTCATCTTCCTGATCGTCCTGATCATCCATATTTCCAGTCATCCAGCCCACCATTTCATAACCATCATACTGTTTCATATCAAAACTACCGTTTCCATTTCCGTTGGAGCCCTTCATTTGATTTTTTCTGCGGAATGGAATATCCTGTATGGAGTAGTGTTCACTGATCCCCTTAACCTCCTGTGCAATTTTTTCCACATAGCTCCTCTTCTCGTCGATCGTGGCAAGGAAGAAATTTTTACACACTTGAACTCTCGGATTTTCCGGATGTGGAAAGTAATATTTGAAAGTGCAGGTGCGGAAGTTGGAATACTCGGTTTTCTTTGTGGCCATATCTACCCTTTCTATTCGCTCAGCTACCCATTGACGACGCTCCTCCTCTGTTGGAATGGACCAGTATCTTTGAAAAACGTTCATTCTGTCATCCTCAGTCCAGATATCGTGGCACCGATTCTGACAACGCGTGTGACACGGATTTGGACGCATTTCTCGGAGGAAACCATTGTGCGCTGCAGAATATCCATCTGTTTCCGCTTTGATTCCTGCTGAAGTTCTGATTATGTTTACGGATCGGTTAGCGTTGACATTGTATCCCATCAGATTTTCTATTGTAGACATCATTCGCTTTTGGTCGGGCTCATGCTCATCTTCTTCGTCAACTGTTTTGTAAAGTGATTAAAAATTAGTAAAAAGCGAATTGATTGCTTGGTTGATTTCTTTATTGCGTAAACAAACCTGTCGTGTAATCGATGGGAGCTGCACGTTTTAAAACTAATGGCCTCGTCGGAGGTGTGCATCCGGCACGTAAAGAACCTGCTGATTTAACCCTGTTTGAAGATGTTGGAACTGGAGATGCCTTCAACGAAGATTTCAGTATCGATTCTCCGCGAGCTACTTGCTTAACTGGTCTTCTGTCTTCTGTAAAATTCAAAAAGGGTACATAAATACATTGCAAAACATTCCAGATTGGTTCAATTCAAATTTTTATAATTTATTTTCATACCTATTGATATGGGAGAGATACTTCGTGACGAGACGACTCTGCTTGGTGCACCATAATTATTGTTGAGAGATTCATTGGCCACTGACAAACTTGCAGCCTTTAATACTGGTTTGGATTTCGCAGTTGACAGAGATTTCGGAAGAAAATGACGCGACACTAGTCGACCCCCAGCACCGCCACCTGATTGTAAAGCCCCACCACTAATAACATTTGCTATTGCTGCTAAATTGGAAGCTGGAATAAGAGGAGGTGGAGGAGGCGGTCCACCAGAGTTTGAACATGTACTGTTATTGCTTGAAGATGAAGATTCAGAATTAGAGGAAGGAATGGAAGAAGACGAAGAAGCTGCACCCCCAGAGGATGAAGACTGAATTAGAGTTACTGTCACGGCTGGAGCCAATGGCGGAGTTGGAGAACGTGGGGGAAGATCATAATAGTCCTTAAAAGTTTCTTCTTCAGCATGTTCTTGTACAAATTCCCAGAAAACGTCACCTGCAAATTTAAACCAATTTACACCTTATCTAAATGCACGAAAAACTGTCCCAACTTCAAACATTTTGAAAGTATCAAAGTTCCAATGTCCATTAAGGTTTGCATGATTGCTTACCAAATTGCTTCTGAATAAACTTTTCCATCAGCTGGACCCTCCCACTGAGTTTCCACATGTTATCCTTTAAACCTGCCATACCTGGCGACATTGGCTGGACCTCTATTTTGCTCATTTCTTAAGAATATCTATATTTTCTTTATCCAAAAGGTTAAACCTTTCCAACGTACTTAAACGTCTAATCAAAAATAGCGATTTGCGAGGAGTGTCACTGGAAGAGATTCTTATCATCAGATCTGTCGTTTACTAGTAATTAAAAAAAGAAAAAATTTGCATCAGTTTCACATACGTACTAGTGACTAGACTAATCAATCGATATACCTAGTCAATATGCATAATTGTTTTTCAACTATTACGTCATCCTCACCTTATTTTAGCAAAAAATACCACTTATCAGCAACTCATCATAAATGGCGATGATTGTTGCACAATATTTCTATTTTGGAACCCACTAAATTCTGTAGAGATTCTTTTCACACTTGTCGAGTTGTCCAGCAGCATCCACAATTCTCAAATTTGATCCGTGTCATCGTCCCCGTTTTCACCAAAAACAAGTTCCAACATAAACTAAACTGCTCCTCCGGACTTAACTTGGCATTCCATTCCCCAACAGAGACAACCCCATTAACAATTAAGATTACACAGATTTTTCGCATTCACACAAGCAGATTAACAATTCTTTATAGCTTCCTGTGATGATGATACATTCAGTAGTAAATGTTGTTACTGCTTGTCTTCTTCATGTCTTGTCTTGTCTCTGTTTTTTCCTCTGCTGCTGCTGATATGCGAACTCGATATTATCATGCCATCATCATCATCATCATCGTCACAAAAATTCTTTTTTATTCATTCAGTCAGTCAATTCGCTGCTCTCAGAGCTCAACAACAACGGCTCCATCCCATCATCATCATCAACATCACCGTCGCATAACGTAACATTCGCATTATCATAGTCTGATGAGTGCTTGTACTCTCTAGAGAGCTGACTCTTCTGTGGAATGGAAGATTCTCCTCTCTCTGTGTCTATATTCTAATTTATTGTAACAAACGCTTTCACAATCACTTTAATGGATGATGATAATACACACAAAGATATAAGCGCAAGATAATAAGGATGATAGGGGGAAATTGCAGCGATTCCACACAGCCCACCACCACCAACCACCGTCGCTGCAGCGCTGCTCCACAACACACAAAAAATTATAACTCCTCTTGTTCCTCGTCACTCAAACAAACGTAACACGAGAACCTTCAACATGATGTCCAGAGAGAAGTAGCAGCAGCACATCTCATACTACTATACCAATGATAATGATGACGATCATGATAATGCTCAATTCTCCACAGAGCTGTGTAAAAAATATAACAGAAAACGGACAGATTACGTCAGTCCCAAAAGCTGGCACACTCATCCACGAAGAAAAAAAACACGCAGCGAAAAAAAAATTACTATGAATTCCGCTTTTGCAAAAGTTAACTCTTCTCAAGTCAGACTTTTAAACTCTCTTCTTCACTGTACTTAAAGTTAACTAAATTTTTCCTATGAAAATGTTGCATTGCATTATATTTTCAGCCTATTAAAAACAAGGTCACATGTCACCATTTTCTTTCAAAGCGTTATATCGTTTCCACCACACATACAAAAACACACACAATAGACAATGCAATGCCACGCCAAGCACTTCGACACAGTAATAATGGATAATTAGGTACGGAAAAAAGAATGACAACGGCTAATAAAGATGATGATAAACTTAAGAGATTCAAAACTCCTTCTTTTTCTTTCTTCTGAGAAGGTGCGAAAATAATATTAATAAGAATATATAATATTTATCTGTGTAGTAATACTATCTGGTTTATTGGATGGATGAATGAGGAGGATACACAGTCATCTCATCTCATCAGCATCCAAGAAAAAGGAATGAATAATCCTCTCAGAGAGGAGACGAGATTCTTAGAAAAATGTCAAAGTCTTTTTTTTCTGCAATGTGAATGGTTTATTGGAGAGGATGCAGAGATGGGAGACAAGTGATATAGAATTCAAAGTATGCAATAAATTTTTGGACTTGTGTGGTGTCTCTCTTATCATTTACTGCTTATAGAATTTTAAGTTTAATGATGCATGGATTGATAGGACATTATTATTATTATTATTACGACGTGAGTATAAGTAGAGGACACAACAAGGAGTTATAAAAATGGTAAGTGGGAGCGAGGAAAAAGGAGCACTGGTTAGAGTATAAAATGTACATATGCATGATATCCTCTCCATGATATCCGTTTTTTTCCTTGTGCTGGTAAGCAAGCAAGCATATCATCATCTCATCTTGGTGTGGTGCTTATACGAGCAGAATAAGCGTAAGGGATTTTGAGGTGAGGTATAACCCTTTCACAGTTTGAAAAGGTGCTGCTTTGTGCTTATATTATGCTTTTGCTATTACAGCTTATTATTTGTGCTTGTCGTTCGTTCGGGACCCAGCAGAAAAAAAACAAGATATTCTCTGCTTACCAATCCACCAGCATTTAAAAGTACAGCAGATAGGAGAGAAGAGGTGGAGGAGGAGGAGGACAAGACAAGCACAAAAACGACGAAATCGACAAGACACGATACTCACAAGCCATTATAGAGCTCACAGAAGAGAGTACGAGCTCCACACACAAAATATTTTACCTATTTATGTGGCTGGTTTGGTTTGGTTGGTACTAAATGGTAAGCTTGATGAAGGAAGGATATATATGGCAAAAGGGGATAAAAACTCTGAAGGCAATAAGCAGACAGGACACACGAACGACATGCATATCAAGATCAGCAGAATGATATCCTCCGTGTGTGGAGCCCGAGAGAGACATGACATGAGAAATAATATACATGAGAGCCGTAAGCCAGCAAAAAAAACTGTGGATTATTGAATGGAGCTTGTGTAATAAATTTTTAGCTTGAGGAAAAATAGACAAGGAGAATATTAAGTGCGAGAGTTAGAATATTTTAATGTGCTCTTTAGGTATAGCACCGCCGCACAATGAGAGGCGAGCATAGGCAGATACCAAGCATAAATGAAAACCAAAACCAAACCACTGCTCAGCAGAGGGATATCTGATCGTGATATTAAATGAAAAGGTTAAAGCTGAAAAAGGACGTTTTTCTGATGATGATGGATAAACCCATTGCATATCAGACGGAGAGCTCTCTAAGCTTAACATGAAAATGGATTTGGATTTTTATGATGGAATGAATTGCCAAAATAAGTATTACGTATGATAACGACAACTCTCTCTGTTCAGTTTTTTTTCTTCATAGTAGTAGTAATCATACAAGTTGGATGTAAAGTGTGTCGTGATTGATGCGATCATCATTGTCGTCGTTGTACCGTCAACCCTCGTATAAAAATATGGATGGATGGACGGATATACGGACGGACACGGGCGGATAACATGAGACCTAAAGAGAGTAAGAGAGGAGTAAAGCAGAGATGATGATCATTGATGGCTGGTGATGCTAAAAACGACAAAAGAAGGAGAACGAAAAGTAAAACATTATGCATCTCATCATTGATGAGGATATGATGAGGAGTATTTTTTTGGTTGTTGGATATCATCATGATGATGAATCATGAGAAGCACAGAGAGTAGAGCATCAGCGAAACATAAGCTATTAAAAAAAAGTAAAACAGCATCTGCACTGAATCATATCACCCATCAAGATCATCATTATCATCATCATGGTCGTCATTGTCCTAATAAAGTGAATAGGCAATAGGAGTGATATCCATTGAAATGGTTTGCTTATGATGGCATGTAAAACAGCAGAAATTATGAAGCTTGCAGGAGCAACAATAAGAGATGAGATGAGTTAGCAGAGCAGCAACAACAAGGACAAATCTCTTTAAAAAAGTTCAAGTGGGCTGTAATTTTTGCTTGTCGATGTATGGGAATGATTTAGTCGAAGAATGTGGTAAGCAGATAATATTATATGGAGTTGGTGGAGGGGGAGGAAGGAAAAGAGGGAGGAAGAGGGGACGGTAATGTGTTCGCATTGATATTGATTGTATTGTTAGGTATACATGTTATTTGTGGCTTTTGCAGATATCGGTAGAAGATAACATGCAAGAAGTAGGGACTGAGAAACGGAATAAGATGATTGGGTTGAGAAAAAGTGATGATGATTCATTTCTGTGTTGTTGTGGCTTGGCTTAGTCGATCGTTGCTCTTCTTTTCTAATTGAATTGAAGGATGAAATTGATTATATATTTTTTTATTAGGGATTTTATTATGCTGATGTCGTACGTGATGTTGGACTATAATCTGAAGAAGTTTCGATGATGATGAAATAGAAGAAAAGAGTGAATTGAAGATGTATGTATTGGTTGCGTAGAATAATGAGCTAAACTCGAGAAGAATGGTAGGGAGGAATATTTTAATGGAGAGATTGGCTGAAATCGTAGATAAAACTTGACTTGCTTCTCAATCCTTTTAATGACTCATTCAGCGTCGGTGAAGGTTTGATAGGATTTTTTAATGCTTTTGCCTAATTGCTTGTTTCTTGCTTTGCTTACTAAATAAAAGTGTCGCAATCGCGGAGAGTGTATAATAGAGAGATGCTAGGTTTTTTTCTAATTAATTATGTAGAAGTGTTGCATGTTGTATGCTTTGTAAAACATTCTATATTCTACACCAAATGCATTTTTTGCACGGGTCTTCTTGCATCATTTGGAAATGGTGGAAATGATTTGGATTTTTTATATGACACCATAAGACACCAACCAACAGGACAGATGTGGCAGATAATCATCTACCGACATCTTTATTTCGTGGGTTACCAAATGAGTCGTTGAATCGTTGGTTGGAAACGACGGCCGGTAGAAGGTAGCTAGGTAAAAGAATAGGCAATGTTATGATGATTTGTCCTTCATTCCTTTCGCCATCGTGAATGCCAAAGTCTCCTTGAAAACGGTGAAGCTTATCATTTAGTAACTATCGTCATTGGCCGTAGGACAGATAATGAGTGTGCACTTCATGCCTCCATGTTGAATACACAATTCCAAGCCATGTAATCTTGGTTGATTTATTAAGATTGAAAAACTTTAACACAGATTATAAGATGACGATGACGCGCTTGCTAATGTAAAATTGGAAACGGAAAATGATAACTGTGTGCAATAATTTCGCTCTAGAATAGATTCGTATGTGCAGTACCCCTTTTGAATGTTAACGTAATCATCCCAAATCATAATTTAAAATGTTCAAGGAATCTTCAGCTGAAGTTCAGTGAATGCAAAATTGAAAAGCTAAAAGCACAGCATATGAATAGGAAAATATGCATGCGAATATTAGATTGTCGTTATTTGTCTTATCTTGGTAACATGTTATCAGTTTAAACAGAAATTTGCCATGTTGCCTAGTGACCAGTGACCATACTAGGTAAATTCTTCATTCTTACTTTTCGCAGAAACGTTGGGACGGAAAAGTAGACGCTCTGCTGCTGGCAATTCCTTGTTCTTGGCTGTCCAAGAGCGCGAAAATCGTAAAAAGCAATCTTTAGAGCTGCAGCTGTGCTGGCTTCCACAGAGATGTAGTTTTGAAGAGCATTGTATTGTAGTATGGATGAATATCAATATGAAACGAAGTACGAACGAGAGTAATGCTGTTGTTGTGCTGCTCTGGGAAATAATGAATTCCATTTTATACATGCACATGCATGAAAACAGATGCAATACAAAGATCAAGATCACATATTAGAGCTCTCTCAGATA
>JAQIXW010005366.1:0-10483 GCA_034700685.1 Willowsia buskii | reverse complement strand
ACTTAGATGACAAACAACTAGCAACAAAGGAGGATAGCTATCAAGTACTTATGCAAGTAATTCCTACAGAGTTTCAGAGGAAATGCTGTGGAAATATCAAATTCCTTTGATTTTTGTTTCACGAATGCTTCAAACTACATAGTTATGGTTATTTACGCTCTTTGATTCGTCAAAATCTAAAGATATTGAGAACAGAAATAATAATTAGAAAATAATGATAAGAACTTTGAAGAGCGGAAAGAGAAGGCATATCATCAAAGTTATTCGACGGCCAATTTGCATATAAAAATAATCTACGCTAAACTTCCACTTCATTGCACCAAGGCATGAATTTTTTTCAGGCAACTCACTAATATTACACATGTTTCTCTTTATGACATGTCTCTCAAAATAAAACGTTATTTCTAGTGATGCTCGCACACAAAATTTAAGTCGTAAGTCATAGCTTGTAAGATAACCATGAACATTTTCTATCAAAAAAATTCTTTCATCATTCTAAATATTTACCCATCTTTTGGCTTTCCTTTTTGCTCCACATTAATAACGTGCATATGCCTGACAATCGTTATCATCGATTCCCAAATTTGTTAAATTAGTTTATTCAAAGTGCATCTACGTTAAGACATTCCATTTTCTATTAGAAATGTATTGAACAAGGTTTTTGTGCCGATTTGCACATCATTTCATTACGAATTCTTGGCACGGGAGTCATATTCGTAAATTACAGAAGCATGTTTCTACTTGTCTCGACTGCTCCTGTTCGATAATACACCGTGGTAACATTTATATTATTATACAGGTTTGTATTCTGTGTGCGTATATATAAATTGAGAAAGTAAGCAAGTAGACAGGAGACCCCATACATATACTTCAGGTCACCACTCTGCCATCAAAAGAACACAATTGACAAGAGCAAGCGACCCTGATCAACCTGTCACAATGCAACCAGTCGACTCTACTCCTTTGTCTTTTCTTCTTTTTACATTTTACTGCCTCTCAAAAAATTGTATTGTGTGGTTAAACCCTCCCAGATTCATAAACCTGCCACTGCCAAAACAATAGGCTGCCTGGTAGTAAAAAATAATTAGGACATTTTTTTCAAAATGCAATTTATTCCATGTGAGCAAAACTCTGAATGAGTTGACTAGAGAGAGAAGCATAATGTTATAGATTATTATGCATATTGTATTTCGCCGTATTTTCGCTTATCGTGTATAATATACAGTGAGCTTTTAAAAGTGTACTTTATTTCGTTCCATGATCGTTGTGTCAAGTAAATGACTACGACTTGACTTTATGGATGGCTTATTGTTATTTTTAAAAAGTCTGTGTCGGACGCCTTTGTTTCACCACATTTTGTGTGATTCCTATATTATTTTATTTTGCATTTCAACAACAATACAGAGACTTTTTTGTAAAGCCAAAAGTAAGAGATGGTGGTGATGCTAATGTTCTTCTAATTATATCTGCCTTTTTATATTTACATTTCTTGTGAAGTATTTGCTCTGTTATTATTGCCACTCTGCGGCGGCACCAGAAAGCCCTCATTTATGCTAACTCGAGTTAATTTTTTTTACTCCGTGTTCTTCTTGGCTGCAGTATGTACTTAAGTTAAATAATAGGTATGAGGAATGAATGAATAGGTACAAAATAGAATGCAATAATGAAATGTGTGGGCATGTGTTAGATCTCATGTGATATGACTTCATTTTAATATTTTTTCTGTTCCACTTTTGTTCGCAATATGAAAGGGTCTCCCCAACTTTTTTTTTTTTTTGCAGTTCTCTATACATTCGTTATAGAGGTAGGTAAATATTCAGCTGGAATGGGCGTGCTTAATCATTTTTTATTTTTAAAAAGGCCACATTTTACCATCTGCAGATTATGTCATGACTTGCTTTGGCTTTCTTGCTCGTCTTTTGTTTTAACACTTTCCACGCTCAGAGAACGTAAAATAGTAATTGTAGTAGCGTGTGTGCGTGTGACTGCCAAACATGGGTCTACTAAAAGTGGTAATAATTATATTATTTTCTCTGATTCTATAGCAGGTGAAAAGTGAAAACGAAACGATGCGCACAAATCTCCGAATAAATAGTTTATAGTATGTACCTTTTACGCAAAAACAAAATCATTTTTGGTTAGTGGTACAACAACAACAACAACATGAGTAACAGTCATGGTGAAACTAACCCACTACTAGTTCAGTGCCAATTTCCTATTGTTGTTTTTGCGTTCTCTTGTGTGTAGTGTATATGAATACATCTACTCGTTCATTTTATTCTTTTGCATTAATTACTAAAATGCTGCAGAGACATGCTGGGCTGTGGTCGTACCAACTGCTACTTTTTGGTAGATAAAGCGAGTATCTAACAGCAACACATCTCACAATAAACAAAAAATGGCCAGCCACTCTCTGCGCTTATGAAAGGCTACACACGGTTTAGAACACGCTTTGCTACTGCTAAATCAAATTTAATGCTTCTGCTCTGTCTGCTTCTAATTTGTGATTTGTGATGTTGCCCAACCCAGGTGGCATTTTCAGAGCCAACTGGATATGTCGTAACTGAAAAACTATAAAAGACAAACGATCTTGACAAAAAAATTAAAACTATACGGAGCATAAAAAATCAGAGACGAAATCATTTAAATATAACTTTTTACACTCAAAGTCTAGAAACCAGCTATTACAACTATGTACATTATTGAATTATTGGGAAATACATATCAAATTTAAGAATGTGAAGACGACGCAAATTGGATGACGTCAGTGTACAGGGAAAAAATTAAGGGAAGGACGAAGAGTTTAATTAAATGATTTGTGATGCAAGAAAATTCTCTCAGAAAGTTATAGTTTCATGACCCCGTCTAGGTTGCAGCATCAAACTCTTGGCATTTTGATTGAGCGCTGTTGACACCTCTTCTCATAATCATTATAATTACTATAATGAAAAACGACAAAGGCTGTAAAGGAAAAGAAGAATCCTTACAGATCTCGTTTCTCCGAAAGTTGCTTCATCAAACGAAATAACACGCGAGTTGCAGAAAATGTGTAGGTGTAAATGAGGAAGAATCGAAGTTAAACACGAAACACGAAGAACTGAAAGTTCTAATAGAACAAATATGTTTGTATTTTGAAGGGGACTCGTCGCAAATCTTTGTAAAAATAGGTTTTCCTCTTTGCTTTGTACTCATGCGGGTACTTAAATTTGGCAGGCCTTAATTAATGCTATTGGGCTCATATACCAAATATGTAATTTCACTATATGTCAGCGCATGTAACGGATCGTTACAATAATGCATAGAGAGCAATGAGTCGACGATGATGCAGCATTGTTTAAAAAGCGTTTAACGGCTCGCAAATAAAATGTGCTCGTTAAGATGAATCCATGTTCATGGGAGCATAGAAAATAATTGTAGCAGCAAGTTGAAAGAAGACATGCACCGTGCGTGTAACAAGAACAAAAGAATGAGTAATGATTACTTACCAATTATGATGGCAGTCCAAATCCAAAAAAGATAGGCTCGACGAGAAAACGACACTAATGACAATGCAGCACTGTCACTGCCACCACCACCCGCAGCTCTCTGTATTTCTCCCATTTTTAGTTCCGTCTTAATCTATTTCTCTGTACTGTGACTGATATGTATGTATTTTATTTCTCCTTCTCTAGAGGAGTTTTTGGAGGAGCGAGAGTTAATTTGAGTTTAATTGTCGCTGGAAATAGAACGGAGTAAAAGATCCGACAATGTCTTTTGGTGCGGCCTCCGTCTTGTAACATCTACTTATTGCTTTTACAGCAACTAACAATAAAACTGACGATTGTGGTCCAGCCGAGCTCCCACTTGCACTTGTCATTCTCATGTTTATAGTAGTCCTCTCCTTCTTATTACACTCTCATTAGCATTTTAATTAATTACTACCATTACACCAATTATACTTTACATGATGATGACACCAGATTAGTTCCATTCTTGGAGAGTCGTTGTACAGCGGAATGATGGCATTTACCTGGGGGAACAGAACAACAGTATATAAATGTGCATTCTATGCAAACTAAAATGGCATGATTGATTTTGATGGCGGGTAATATACGCCCTCCATATTGCATTTTTTTATTCATTGAATAACAAATCGCAGTGGATTCAAACCTTGTCATCAGACTTTCATGCTGAATGGCTTGATAAATTTTAAAATCTGTTTCTAGCATCTCTATGTGCCTACATGTTTGCCACAATATTTGAGCAAGTGGTAATTGAGTTATTGAAAACAGGGTATGAACGACATCAGAAAATGTTTTACTTTATGCTTCTTATAGCCGCTAGGTAAATAATTTCAATTCACGAGTCTCTAGTCGTGCATACTGGCATTTTGGCTCTGATTTAGAATACCTAATTTATCACAAACTGGCAAAGTTTCCTACAGTGATAGGTTTGGCTGTGTTTAGTTTAATAACGAATCCTTTTCATGCATGCAATAAATTATCAACCCTGCCACATTCTGCATAAAGTAAAACTGAAGCTAATCTAAAATCAACAGGAGATAAAATAAATAAATATTCTCAGAACCAAATTTACATGCAAATCAATTTCACCATTTTTATCTTGCTCAGGTATTTCACGACTAAAAACTAAATTGGAATGGTAACCTTCTATAATTCAATTAACTAGCAATCCACTCTAGACATGTAATTTCACATTTCATTTTCATGAATTCCATTACCAAAGAAATAAATTTATTAAGAGGAATTGATAAATGGTTGTTTGTTGATTTTATTAAAGTCACAACATACCAAGAAAAGATTTCTAAGAAATTACAACAATCCTTTTATTTATTTAAAAGGACAATAAATTGGGATGAAAAGGGCAGCAAAAATTTAAAGTAACAGGTTACTGCAGAAAACATGGGATTGTTGTGAAAATAACATGCCAATATAAATGCGCATGCTATTTTCATATATGTATTTATTATGTTCTGTTTTGATTCATTTTTATGATAAAAGTATAAAAAATATTACATACATGACTGACGTAGGACAAATGCAAAATGCTTGATTGTGAGAAGATATTGCTACTTACAATGGATATTTTAGAGCTTTTTTTTAGAATTTGCGTTTGAACAAGCAGAATATTACCCCGTAATATGAAACCGAGTATGTATGCTATTCTGTACACCCTTGCACATCTCCCAACTCATTCCGTCAATAAAATTCTATTGCCAGAGTATAATATGATCACACTGTTTCAATGGAGCTGACTAGACTTCAAATACGAAACCATAAAATCATCGCCGCTATCATAATAGCAAGTTGATGCACATCACGCCAATCCTCAGAGACTGCCTTTGTTTGTAAACAAAATGTATGATTAACAAAGAGTTACATTGATCACGTTTCGCTGATTACCAAGTCATTCCATTCTATGGTGTCATCTTTCCGATTACCAGAAATCTTATCAGCAGGATTCCTCTAAACGACACGGTGTTGCCAATGTGAAGTTTTTATTCACCAAATGGCACGCGTCCGAGTAGGTAACCTCCGACTATCAGTGTAAATGTACCAATGGAATTTGAGACATGAGCAGTTCAACTAAATCACTTGGTATAAAACGAGCACACATGACACGTCAAAAACTTGCACTTTCTTCATGAAACGAATTTTGTTCCTATCGATTTTCTGCTGTAACTGCGTCAATACTGCAAATGTCGATGCACTGTTTACTGTCGACAGATAACTTAAGTTGGGACACCTGGGCTAAATATTTTCATGCTTCCAGTTATGGTTATTCCCAGCTACCTTACTACCAAATGTTAGTTTATACATTCAAAGACAAATGTCAAACTATTATTGCAGTTGCACACATTTGACGTTTCCTTCTTCCGAGAAGTAATATGAGTTCAGAGAGTCAGTAATGTGATAAAGCACCAGCCGCTTCACGTCATGTCACTTTCAAAGTTTCCAAGCGATAATTTCCTTGTTCATCAACTGAACTCACAGTTTTACCGTTACGCTATACAACTAACACTTCTAACTAACTAATGATTCAGCTTTCTTATCCTTTAACCTCATAAACTAACGTTATGTAAGAAACATTCTCTTTCCATGCAAACGAAAAATCGCTCACTTCCCTATTTCATAGGTAGGTATATACTATGTCACAGACTATGACGACACTACCGCATCACCGTTTTTAATCCTTTCAAGTCCTACAGAGTACTTTTTTTCTGTGGCAATCACACACACTACGACATTTTCAGAAAATACGACAAACGTCGAAAGAGATAGAAATGGAGAGAGAGAGCATGAATCGGATCCAAGTAGAGCAACAGACATCCCGCAAACAACTAAACTAGCAGTGTTTCTTTTCTTAAGTTCATAGCGAATGCTCAAAAAACTCATGCAAGTCAACTTGAGAGAGAAACTCACTCAGTCTCAGAGAGAAGTTTCCTCGGGTATGGTTACAGCTTTAATACGAAAGACGATTGCATGAAAGTAAAAGAGTGAAGCTCGCTTCTCATTCTCCCAACGCAAGAAGAAGTTTGCAGCGAACAACTATATAGCGCTGCCTTGCAAGAGGTTGTCGTAGTGGTAGTAGTATTCGCCGTAGTAGTAAACTCTGGCAACAACACAGAATTGCATGGCAATTCCTACTACAGTTTTCGATGTGCATGGATTGTAACAGCCCTTCAGCAGTCAGGCCTTTTTCCTTTCCAAAAAGAACAGAAAAGCAATGTTGTTGGTGTATGCCTGCGCGCTTCTCCTCCAAGTTATACGGTAAAGTGCGATGATGATAACAACATGGCATGGCACTCCAAATATTATACCCATTCAATTCTACAAAAAGCGAACAAAGTTTTCAAAACGAGAGCTTTATAAACACCCAACTAGCCTGCCGACGAGCTTGCTTTTGCTCTCTTCGTCTCTTCTTACACACACACACACACGCTCACATACAAAAACACAAAGTCGCTTATAATGCCTTTCTTACTTTGCCTTGTATCAGCCTCTCTGGATTGAACAGTTTTTTTTCTCTTTCTGTAGCACTGCTAATAGTAATGGTGGTGGTTGCTTTTGCCCTGTAAAGAATCGAGTATATATTATATCCATTTTCTCCTCTCCATTTCATCTACTCCATCCTTTCCCCCATTTACTCGTTTTCTTCTTCGTCCTATTCATTGCAAGTCTCTTCTTGAATGGCCCCTATATGCGAGACTGAAAGCATGGATATAATCATATATCCAAGTAGACATTATATACCTACGTATCTACATATATTATACATTATTCCTATATGAGTGTATACAAAGTTTTTTTCGGGTCCGGTTTGTAAAAAAAGGAGAGAAAAAATCCTCCACTATTCCAAGTTCTCCGTTATATGAGTTGTGTTGTTCTCTCTCTCTCTCTTCTTCGGAACCAAAGTCATCAGAAAAAGTTGGGAATAAAAAGAAGATCTCTCGATACCATTGTATAGCGCATATAACACGATATAAGGAGGAAATAGTCCGACTACTGCCTCTCTCGTTTCCCCTCTGCTACAGTGAAGAGGACAAAGTATACGCTTAAACGCAAAGTCTCAGAGAGATGCACAACAACAGTCTCTCCAAGATGTTGTTATTATGATGATCATGATGTTGATGATGGTAGTGGTGGTGGTGGCAGTAGTGGATCAGAAGAGAATACTGAAGGAAAAAAGACCCCTGCTTTGGTATTCTTCTTTTTTTTGTAATGTGCCCTGCTCTCTGCTCATTTTATATATATATATGGAAAAAATAATCATCATCGTACAAAGTTGTGTGCGTAAAACATTGTGCATCTCTCCTGAAACCATGTTGCAACATAAGAGAGAGGATAATATTATCCATGTTTTAGATTTTTTTCTTCAAAATAGGTAGGTATAAAGAAGGATATGTACTTGGTTTTGATCCTTAAGCTGAAGAAATCCTAAATCTCGTTTTCATCTTTTTACACAGCAGACACCCGGTCAAAGAAGGCCTTGGGACCATCAAAGAAAATAGAAAACCAATAGGACAGCCTAAGGCAAAGAGTCTGATGAAGTAAAACTCATCATCATGATCTAGACATGTTTATATGTACGCATTCATAAAATACACTTACGATATATTATGTAAAATAGAAATTATGAGTCGCACCCGTGTGTGTGCATCAGCGAAAGAAATGGGTAGTCGGTAGTCTATTACTACGTGGAAGAATCAAAGCTTAAATTCATTCGCGTTTGGATTACTCTTTTATGCATATTTTATCTTCAACTTGAAATAAGGAAGGATTCCTTCTTTTGTACGCATTCAAATGAAATGTGAAGAGATGAGCGAACACACACATATACATTCAATAGCAAAAGATCGTTTCTCCGTGGGACAACTAAAGATCAGTTTTGTGAGCAAAGTAGACGAAGAATGTGAACGAGCTGGACAATAGAAAACAAGAAAATATACGGCTTTCTGCTTGCTACGTGTGATAATGAGATGCATGATCCCAGGGATGATAAGGCTTACGACGAGTACGACGTTACCACCTTGCGTACAACTACCTTGCTCACCTCTTGAAAAAATACATGGCTTTAGTCATCCTCTTTAATACCCTCTTTTCCACTAACATCGTTAAAAACTTCTTCCTATTCGCATTACATCACAAGTGAGTGGATCTCGGATCTCATAATAATACGGTGTCTTTTAAAGGAGAGAACGAAAGTCAACATTGATAATATATTATCTTGTCTGTCTCCCTTTTCATTAAGTTTATAAGGGATTATTAATCTGCTGCTGAATACCGCTTTCCCAGATTATGCTGGTATCATGCATGAGGAACTAACAGGAGGATAAGTAAATTAATAAAACTTTTTGTATTATGAATAAAGGATCGGTAGAATGATGACAAGTACACGAAAACGAATTGGAGAATCGTTTTCAAAAAAACTTCTTGTATATTCTATCTTTCCACACGGGTCTTCCTAGATAAGAGAGAAAAAGCATTGCATACGGTGCGTGGCATTGTACTGATGGTAGAGCAGGGGAGGACAATAGGAAAGATTCTTTCTCTGCGATGAAACCTGTACTTTAACGGAAGCCTGCATAAACAAAGTAAAGTTATAATCACAATTAATCATTGATCATTGAATGAAAAAAAAGAAGACCGTCACATTTGTTGAAGACGGTAACAAACTTTTGAGTAACATTAAAAGTAGTATTGTGGGATTTTCATGTGTGGTAGGGATGATAAAATTCAACATTTTAAATATTATGTTTTATAGCTGTTCAAGATGATCATGCCTGTATGTTTGCAATTACCCCATCGTCTTATTTGTAGTTAGAATAACAAATCATTGTAGCGCATGTTAAATAATATTGAATGAACAATTCTATGAATAATTTAAAGCCCAATTTATACAAAGATAACTCGTATCTTATTGTTAGTAAGTACTCTTATGACAAATTGTTTTTTCATTGTGTTCAATCAAACTATAACTATGCCGATAGAATTTAGTCGGCATTCACAAAGTATGAAACGATGTTCTTAACTGTCCGGTTTGTTCCGAAACTATAAAAATATTTTCTTTTCAGAAAGTACATATTGAATTTTAAAGTAACCCAATAGCCTACAACTGTATCAGCCAATTAAAGATTTTGTATTGATTAAATTAAATTGCCTGAATCGGTTGCCGGTATTCAGTATGCCGGACACAGCAGGCTCATGTTCTACAGGAATGCGAATTCAGGCTTGCACTTGCTTGCCACGTTTGCCATGTAACAAAAAACGACGTACTCCGTAAATGGCCTCAGGCTCATTCTTACGTTCAAAATCCTATATTATGCTACAAGCTGCAAATATGCTTACATAATTTTATGGACTGTGTTCTGAGCCTTGCAATTATAATAAAAATATTCTTTTTTCAGTTCCACTCATTAAATATTTTTAGGCTTGAAAGGAAGTTGAACATTTGTGAAAGCACTAAAATGAAGTTGTAAGAATAAGATATAGCTGTTAGTTTGTTACATGACTGTACAGAGATGAGATTTTATCTTGAGATAAGAGATAGGCAAATTAGTTTTGAAGAATGAAAAATATTATGCAATATATTTGGCTCAAATATTGAATATACTAAATTTCTGTTTCCATGTTACATCTGTTTACTCGGTTTTCCTCTGATTATTATGAAAGCATGACTTTTGTTATTTTGAAGCCCTTTTTGCTTGATACCTTTCAATCTGTAAGGATTCTTCACCCACCTGACTAATTACAACAATTATTTATAAATTGACGTCTTTTATTGGATACTGCATGTATTGTATCCACTTGTTACACCTAGTTTTGTAACGACTCTGGTTAGACTCGCCTAGAATGGCGGTTATATCGTAGTTTGTAGTGCATAGTAGAGTTTTGTTTAGATGAAACTTAATAATCATGCGACAACGTAAATGGCCGCATTTGCGTTTAATAAAAGAGAACTTACAATGATGGGTAATTAAATA